>JACCPH010000008.1:426220-655672 GCA_014183095.1 Harringtonia aguacate | reverse complement strand
GCGGTTCTGCGATTCTGCGATTCTGCACTTGCTGATTGGCCCGAGTGCGGGCCACACAAAACCAGAACAAGCTTGCCCCCTTCTCTCCCTCCCTCTCCATCGCTATAGCACGCGGCCGTGTCGCGGAGGCTCTCTGACGTGCGACGACTGCACAACGCGGCGCCACGATGGATTACGATGCGATGCTGATGGACGACGGCGAGTCGTTTGGGCCCGTCGTCAAGATCTCCCAGGTGGGTGCTGCCTGCTCTCTGCCTGTTCTTTTGGAGTGTCCTCTGGCCGGCTGACTGACTGACTGACTGCTTCTGCAGGCCGATGAGGAACGCGTCAAGTTTGAGCTCAGCAGCGTCGATCTCTCGCTCGCCAACGCGCTGCGGCGCGTGGTCATCGCCGAGGTGCCGACGATTGCCATTGACATTGTCGAGGTGGAGGACAACACGAGCGTGCTGGCGGACGAGTTCATTGCGCACCGGCTGGGGCTGATCCCGCTCAACTCCAAAAACGCCGACGACGTGGTGTACTCGCGCGACTGCGACTGCGAGCAGTACTGCGAGCTGTGCTCGGTCAAGCTGACGCTGCACGCAAAGTGCACCAGCGACGAGATCATGAAGGTCTACGCGCGCGACCTCGTCGTCGACCCCCAGCGCGCCAACCAGTGGGTCGGCTCGCCCGTCATCCGCGACCAGGACGGGCTCGGCCCCATGATTGCCAAGCTGCGAAAGGGCCAGGAGATCAACATGACCTGCATCGCCAAAAAGGGCATCGCCAAGGAGCACGCAAAGTGGTCGCCCACCGCCGCCGTCGGCTTCGAGTACGACCCGCACAACAAGCTGCACCACCTGGACCTGTGGTACGAGCAGGATCCGGAAAAGGAGTGGTACGTCGTCTTTCTCTGTCTGCCTTCTGTTCCGTCCGTACCTAACCCACCTAACCTTACAGGCCAAAGAGCGAAAACGCTCGCCTCGAGGACCCTCCTCAGGAGGGCGAGCCGTTCGACTACGACGCCACCCCCGGCCGCTTCTACTACGACGTCGAGTCCATCGGCCAGATGGACCCCGACGCCATTGTCCAGAACGGCATCAAGGCCCTGCAGCAGAAGCTTGCCGCCCTCATCCACGAGCTCAACGCCAACGACGGGCCCGACGGCGGCGACCTCGGCGCCGCCGACTCCGGCTTCAACGGGCCCCGCTCCCCCGACTACAACGGCATGAGCGCCGCCACCGGCGCCGGCGCCGACAGCTGGCAGGACCAGGGCTACACCACCCCCTATGCCACCGGCGCTCAGAGCGCCTGGGGCGGTGCCGGCGGCACCACGCCCTACGGCACCACGCCGTATGGCAACGGCGGGGGCTGGAATTAATGCAAGAGAGAGAGTGTGTGTGTGTGTGGCATTAGACTGACGGCCATCTTTAGCTTTGTAACAATAGGCAGGCAGCGGCGTACGGTTGTTCCAAAAAAAAAATACACTGCGGGGATTTCATCTGGACGAGGCACTTGGCCAGCCAAAATGACAGGTAGATTCATCGTAGCGCTACTGTACAACAGCGGAGATTCTCGTATTATCCAAAGACAAGCCGGATCCAGACGCCGGGATCCGATGCAACGTGAAGTCCTACAAGGAAGACCAGCGTGCCCCCTCCCATTTTTTTTGTTTAAACCAACGCCAGTCCTGGGATGAATGAGAACAATAAGCAGCAGCGACAAAAGAACAAAAAACAAAATGCAAACGGCCTCAGAAGCCCTTGAGCTTGCGGTACAGGTCGCGGTGGGCCTCGAGGAAGAGGAAGGTGGCGATGGTGTGGCTGGAAGCAGTCAGCAGAGATCAGAGAGATCAGAGAGATGAGATGAGAGAAGAGAGGCAAGACTTACGGCCCCAGACGGATGAAGCTCGGCACCCAGCCCTTGAACATCCAGCGCAGGCCCTCGGTGGCGTAGAGGTCGCGCAAGACGGTCATGACGTGGCTGTGGGAGGACATGACGCGGGTCTTGACGACGTCGACGGGGCTGGTGACGGTGGCGGCGGCGACGCCGGCCAGGAAGGAGGCGATGAGGTGGGTGGCCAGGGTGTCGGTCAGCGGGGTGGTGGCCATGAGCAGGTGCTTGACGGTGTCGTAGGAGGCGAGCTGCGAGGCCGTCATGGCGGCGGCGCGCACGCTGTTGGGCCACACGCCGCGGCACCAGCCGCCGACGAAGCCCTCCTCGCGCGACAGCCGCACCAGCCCGTCCAGCGCGTTGCGGTAGCCGCGGCGCTGCTCCGGCGGCAGGGCCGCGTCGTGCTGCATGCGCACGTTGAGCACGTCGGCCGCGTTGCCCACCATGCCGCCCACCATGCCGGACGCCGACGCCGCCGTCACCAGCGCCAGGAACGACGGCTGTGGCGTCTTGCCCTGCGCCCGCGCCTCTGCGCTCGCGTGGCTCGCGCTCCACTCGGTCAGCTGCGTCTTCATGGCCTCGTACAGCCCGAAGCGCGTCGTCGAGTACGTGATCTGCCGCAGCAGCGACGCCGACAGCCCGCTGTAGAGCCCGCGCACGCCCTCGTGGCGCACAATGTGCACAAACGTGCCCGTCATGTTGCGCGGCATGTCGCCGTGGCGGGTCTGCAAGCGGACCTTGACTGGGCAAGTTAGCAACAACAACAACGGCTCGCAGACACGGACAAGACTCACCAAGGTCCAGAGGGTGGGTGACGCAGGCGGCCATGCTGCTGGCACTGCCGCCGAACCAGAAGGGGTAGCGGATGGTCTTGAGCGGCGCATCCTGGGAGGCTGCCTTTTCCGACATGGCGGAGACGTTATGGACGAGGATGGCAGGGCAAACACTAAGACGAGCACCAAGACGGACACCAGGACGGACACCAGGACGGACACCAGGACAGAGGAAACAGAGACAGACACCGGACAGGTCCCATAGACAGCTTTCCTGGATTCCAAGGGGAAAAGGTGGACAATGGGGTGCAGCCAGGGCGGTGCAGAAAGACACGGGAGAGAAATACTTATTTTTCAGACAGTCCGATGAACGGCAATGGCGCCGACAAGGATGGCCGTCTGTCTGGCGCAGAAACACGCTGCCAATGGGAAGACGGCGAATGGTGCAATGGCGGAAAAGCGGGCTGGCCAAAGCGCCGTTCTGATATCAGAGAGGAAAAATGAATGCGGAGATAGAGTGCCATCCGGGGGGGGCTGTCGCTCTGATAGCTCCGCGGCAGTTGTGGCAGCAGCGCCCAAAACGACGCAGGCGGAAGAGGATATACAGAGGATGTAGAGGGCAAACAGAGGATAGAGGGATAGAGGATACAAAGGATACAGAGGATATATACAGACATCCGCCTGCGAGCCTCCAAACGGCAAGTGCCTGCCGACTGACGAGGTCCTCTCCAAAACGGGAAGTTGCGCCAGGTGGTATTATCTTACAAGCTCAGGGGGGGGGGCATCTGGGGCACTTCTCCAAAATTTTCATATGCGCGGAAATGGGGAGCCGGAGAAGGCACCTCCTTCCCCGAAGTGGGGGTTGCACATGCGATTACTCATCATTTACTCATCATTTACTTACATAATACAACTGCAAAATCAGCCGGGCCGTTTATTGGCTGGCGGTTCTACCCGCATTCGACGAGGAGCTTTCCTCGAGCTCGACTCTGCCCTGTCCCACCTCTGCGAGCACGCACGCGGCCGTTTTGTTCTCGCTTCGTTCTCGCGCCATGGCTGCGGTACGGACGTGTATGTGGATGCCACGACATGTGGCAATGGGCGCACAATGTGCCCTGGCATGGGCCCCCATGCACGCCATTCCCAGAACATCCGGTCGACGTCTCGGTCGTACGACCAGGAGAAGCCCCCGCGGGCGGACAGCCTACTCGACGGGTGAGCAGCGGAGACGATGACAATGACACAGAGAGAGTGTGTGTGTGGTGGATGCAGGGGGCTGCAAGCTAATGGACAGCCTCGGAGGCTCGTGGACCGGCGCAGCCGCCGCGACCGGCCACGGTGGAAGTCGACGGCCGCGAATACAAGACGGACAGCTGGTTCAACGCGCCGGCCAACGTGATCGAGGCGGCGTCGCGGCGGCTGCACATGCAAAAGGACCACCCGGTGTCGATCACGCGGCAGATCATCGAGTCCAAGTTCCCGCCGCCGACGTTCCGCTACCACAACTCGCTGCACCCGGTGGTGTCGGCGTTCCAAAACTTTGACTCGCTCGGGTTCCCGGCGGACCACCCGGGGCGCAACCGGTCGGACACGTACTACATCAACCGCGACACGCTACTGCGGACGCACACGAGCGCGCACGAGCGGGAGCTCTTTGGCGCCAACGAGAGCGCGGGCTACCTGCTGAGCGCCGACGTGTACCGCCGCGACGAGGTGGACCGCACCCACTACCCCGTCTTCCACCAGATGGAGGGCGTGCGCGTGTGGGACCGCGCGCGCCTGCCGGACGGCGCCGGTGGCGACCTGGCGGCGGCTGTGCGGGCCGACCTGGCGGCGCTGCCGCAGCACGGCGTCGTGGTCGAGGACCCGAACCCGCCGTTTGACCCCGAGCGCAACCCGCTGCAGGCGGGCCACCACTCGGCAGCCGAGGTCGAGGCCGTGGGCGCCCACCTCAAGCGCTCGCTGGAGCTCATGGTGGTCGAGGTGTTTGCGCGCGCGCAGCGGGCGGCGACCCTGGCAGCGGCGGCGGCGGGCGGCAGCAGCGGCAGCAGCGGCAGCAGCGGCGGCAACGACGACGACCACCACGTCGTCGAGCCGCTGCGCATGCGCTGGGTGGAGGCGTACTTTCCCTTTACGAGCCCGTCGTGGGAGCTCGAGGTGTACTACCAGGGCGACTGGCTCGAGGTGCTGGGCTGCGGAGTGTCGCAGCAGCAGATCCTGATCGACGCCGGCGTGCCCTCGCAGATGGGCTGGGCCTTTGGCATCGGGCTCGACCGCATCGCCATGCTGCTGTTCCAGATCCCCGACATCCGCCTCTTCTGGTCGACCGACGAGCGCTTCCTGAGCCAGTTTGCCGGCGTGTCCGACGACCTCAGCCGTCTGCGCCAGTTTGTGCCCTTTTCCAAGTACCCGGCCTGCTACAAGGACGTGTCCTTTTGGCTGGGCGCCGCCGGCCGCAGCGACACCAACACCAACACCGACCCCGATGCCGCCGTGCACAACAACGACGTCATGGAGGTCATCCGCAGCGTCGCCGGCGACGTCGTCGAGGACGTCCGGCTCGTCGACGCCTTCTCCCACCCCAAGACGGGCCGCCACAGCCGCTGCTACCGCATCAACTACCGCAGCCTGGAGCGCACCCTGACCAACGCAGAGACCAACCAGCTGCACAAGGCGGTGCGCGACAAGCTGGTCGAGCGCCTCGGCGTGGAGATTCGATAGAAGGCCGCTTCGATAAAAGGCCACCGCCTTGTATGATACGAGTACATGCGAGATGAAAAAAAAAAGGACCAAATATAAAATGTAAAATACAAAATAAAAAAAGTCTCCTCTGCACAGTGGCACAGCGTCCAACTCGGAACCGAAATCGAGAAAAAGCCAGGCCATCGGCCTGCCGTCGACAAGCCAAGCAGCCAAGCCAGGCGTGCACGGATGCCCGGCCGACCTGGCACCCGGAGGCTGTGCTCGGTCGGATCGACGGATGGACCACGAGGCGGAAGGCGGTGGTTGGCGCTGCTGCGACTCGAGACGTCGGCCTGGAAACGCGTCCTCCTCCTTCGTGTCGAGCCCGTTCTTTGCTGGCTGTGCATCGTATTCTCCTGTCCTATCGTTTTGCGCTTACGTAGGCCACCGCAAGATCACTAAGATTGCTGGGCGTTAGTCAGAGGCCGCCGCGTGGACGTGGCCGAGGCACGCTGCAGGCGCAGCGGTCTAGCGGCGCCGGAGCGACCTGTAGGCCCTGCGCTGCGTGGTTGGGGCTGTGCTTAATATTATGGCTTCCTTTGTGCCAGTGCGCAGCGTATTACGAGCGCTAATACAATGTTTTTGTACGAGCGGTGCGAACGAGTACGAGTACGAGCAAGAATGCGCATGCACATAGCCCGCATGTCTGTATGCGTGCGAGCGGCCTCAGCGCGGACGCGCGCTAGATCGAGAACGTGCCAGCGGTCTGGTATCTTACCCCCCTCCCCGCTAGATTCGGTACATTCCAGCGCTATAGTCGCTGGAACCAGCGGTCGCTGTTGCTGCTGCTCCGCCGGCCTGGGCAGTGGCAAAGACAGGAAAAATCCCTTCTCCTCGGATGCGGGTGGACCGCAGTCGACGGTGAGCGCAGACGCAGCTCTCTGATCGGCCAGGCGCAGCGGTCGACTGTCTCCGTCCTGAAACTGCGGCACAGACAAGCAGAACAAACAAGGGGATGGGGGGTAAAGGGCGCGACGATCGCAGCGGCGGCTGCCTCTCCGAGTGAAACCACGGACGCACAAGGGACCTGTAATTGTAGACGTATCTTACAATATTTTACTGTATCTTAATACACAGATGCGCTGAACGACGGCGCTCAGCCACAACGACCCCCGCCCAGATGACCCCAGAAGCCGCCCCACAATTCTGCATGACCGTCAGAAGGCTTTCGCTGAGCCCGGTGGCTAGCGACCCTTGGTGGCGCTCCTGCCTCGCACCGACCGCTGTCACCGTCTCCTCGTCCATATATCAACTGCAGGGCCTTCCTCTCGACAACAGACGCAAACAGCCACACACGAACCACGGCATCACATTTCTCACTATACCACTATACCACAGCACCACCACTTCCTTTACCTTGCTCTTCTCCCCCCCCCCTCCTTTTCCCACCATGGACAACTTTGAGAAGCCGTTGCCGCTGCGGACCAACACCGCCTCCTCGATGGAGTCGCTCTCGTCGTCGGCGTCGTCGCCCTCTGCCCCGGCCTCGCCGGCCTCGCCGTCGTCACCGTCGCCATCCTCGTCCTCGCGGTCAAAACGAGCCGCCAACCTGTCGCTCGATCTGTCGTCGCTGCCGCCGCTGCAGCCGCCGTCCAACCCGACAAACACGCTCCTCTTTACCAACCTGCAGCACGCCGACGTCTTCCGCCCCGACAACCTGCAGACGATCCGCGACCTGGTCGAGCTGACGGCGCCGCTGCACTCGTGGGCGCCGCTCCGGTCGTTCCGCCGCATCGTCGCCTCGTTCCACTCGGCCGAGGCCGCCACGCGCGTGCGTGCCGCCTGGGACGGCGAGCTGGTGCTCGGCAGCCCCTGCCAGGTCTACTTTGGCCGGCCCACCCCGCTCGACGCCGGCAACCCCTCCCAGGTCCAGCACCTGGCCCTGCCCGACGCCGGCAAGCTCTTCTTCATCAGCCCGCCGCCCTCGCCACCCCAGGGCTGGCAGATGCGCCTTGAGGGCGCCCCCAACAAGGAGATTCACGCCGACGACCTCGCCGACGCCCTCGCCAAGCTGCGCCACCAGGCCAGCATGTCCGGTGACGGTGACGATGACGACAGCGACAGCGACGTGGCCATGTCCTCGCCCGTCGACAGCAGCGCCGCTGCGGCACCAGCACCGACAGCACCGACAGCACCGGCACCTCCGGTCCGCACCCGCGGCACCACCCGCAGCCGCTCCTCCACCCTCATCTACCAGCCCGTCGGGAACGGCAGCCACCCGGACCTGCCCGCCATCGCCGTCGAGGACTTCACCGGCGAGCCCGACGAGGACCTCATGGGCTCCTTTTACGCCGCCACATCCCTACCCGCCGGTCGGCCCATCATGGCGCACACCCAGCGCCCGCCCGTCGAGCTGATGAACGACGCATGAGACGTCCTCGGTTGGGCCTTGCTATCCTGCTTTCCTGCTTTCCTGCTTCTCTGCACTCTCATCTGTATTCTAGCTGGCGTTTGGCATGGAGAGACAATCGGCCAAGGGTATTACATCTTGTCTTTTTTTTTTTTTTTTTTTCCGTCTTCTTTCCCCCCCTTTTCTGCATCACCAGGGAGGCACTGCGATCTCACAGCCTGCTGTTGTTTTTAGAGAGGCCAAATCTCGGGTGGCATTGTCTGGCGTTTCCTTTTTTTCTACTGTCTCTTCGTCTCATTTTCCCAAATTTTTCCTGTCATCTATCTACGAGTAGTCTGGCTCCAAACGGCCGCAGTCATATTTGTCTGGCCACCCGCATATACCAATACAGTCTGATATTCTCATCACCGGTGATCACACGCCAGACCGCTCACATGGCACATAGCACATGGTACATGACACATGGCAGACGGCAGACGGCACGCGGCATGCAGGCACAGCTGCAGGCACAACTGCAGGCACAACTGCAGGGCACAATCTGCCGAACCAGCTTCGTCAGCCATCAAGACAAAAAGCAAAAGACAGATCAAAAGGCAGATCACCCAACAAAACGCCCCTCCACGCGTTGCACAGCCTTGCATGGACTGACACACCCCCAAACTCAGCCCCAGCAGATCAGCAAACCAGTCCAGTTTTATTTCACGCTCTCATAAGATACAAAACAAAGATCAAAAAAGGGTATCGTCTGCCCGGCCTGTCCAAAACTCCCCTCTTCAAAAAAAAAAAAACAATGCTCCTTTTTTGCCGCCACCCGTGAAATGAACTCCTTGTGGCTGTGTGCTTAGCAGATGCCCGTGCAGGTTGCAGGCTAATACACCTTTTACCCCGTTCCAACAGCCGATTTTGGTGACCGTTAACATGCTAAAACCAAAACCCCTAAACGCCAACCGCATGGTAAAGACGCAGCGACCAACACCAAACGGACTGAAACCGTCCAACTCCAAATCCCAACTGCATGCGTCCAACGCCATATCAGGCTCAAAAAGACTCCAACAACAACAACAACCCCAAAACATCCAACAGTTGCATCAGCCTCTCTTGGCGGCTACGGCTTGAACACGCCGCGTCGCGCCTCTCCGATGAACAGAGAAAACAGCCGTCGCAGCAGGTAGTCTTCCCTCCAGATCCGCCCGGCCTGGATGTGGTAGGCATCCACAATGTCCAGGTGCCAGTCCTTAACCAGCATGCCTTCCTTCCGCGTATGGACCACCTTGCTGAGCAGCACCTCCGACGGCCGCCCCGGCGACTGCCCCAGCCTCGGCCCTTTGGGCTTGTACCGCAGCTTGAAATTCAGCGGCCCCAGCGCCCGGTATTCCTGCACCATTGCGTTCATGCTCAGCCAGTCCTCGAGACCCCATTCGCGCGACGGCCGCCGCGGCGGCTGCTGCTCCTCCCGTGCCGCCGACAGACGCCAGCGAGACTGCGCAATGCTGGCTGGCTGGAGCACCGCCTGACCTGCCGCGCTCTTCGCCCCGTAGACGTATGGCTTTGGCATGCTGATCTCGTGCGCGTCCGAGAGCATCATGTCCGAGAGCTCTTGGTCCACTTCGAAGCTCCTGCTTCTCGCTGCACCTTCTTCCACGCCGGCCTTCTTCGCTCCGGTCATGTACACGTCCTCATCCTCCCCGGGCGACCCTGCATTTTCGTTTTCGTTCTCGGCCACAGATCGCTCCGAGATGCCACGCATCCGGTTGTCCGTGTCCAGAGCAAAATGTTCCGCAAAGCGCAGAGCCGCTTGCTGCGCATCCGCCGCCTGCTCCTCCAAGGCCGAATCCCCCTCCGCAGCCGTCATCGTGCTGCTCGTAAACTCCACCACGTGTCCCGGTGTTTTTGGCTTGAGAGGCGACCGCATGCACGACTTGGTCGGCGAAGCCGCTTTGCCAGGAAGTGGTTTGAGAACCGGCGTCATGAAGCTCGACTCAGATTCCACAAACGAATGCCCTTGCTCTTGCTCTTGCTCTTGCTCTTCCTCCTGCACATGCTGCGGGACAAATGCCTCATCGAGCCGTGGCTGCAGTTCGGGCCCGTTTTCAAAAAAGACGCTATGGAAGCCGCTCATAAAAGGCATCGGCCTGCGCACAGCCGCTTGCTCTTGTGCCAACGCCGTCGTCTCGACAGGTGCGAAAAGATGCCGTCGCGCTGCGCTCGGCTCTTCGCCTCGCGATTTCTCAGGTGCCACGCCCGGCTCCTCTTGCTGGTGGTGGTCGGAAGGAACGGCCGCGTCGCTGCTGCTGGAAGCTTCGGGTGTGAAGAGGTTGCTGAAAGTCGGCACCGCCCTACGCGGACGGCTCCAATGAGGAGTGCTGGTCGCGGGTTCGCTGAACATGGCATGGCTGCTGGCTGGGTCACTGTCGGTTGCCGTCTTCCTGGCCGCTTCCTCGTCGTCAGTCTCGACGTCTGCGGAAGCCCCTCTCATCATATTGGCAAAGCTCATCCTGGCGAGCTGTGGCTTGCTCATCCGGCGCTGGCGAGGAGCTGCATAGGCCCCGGACGTTATGCCGTTGCTTGTATCGCTGCGAGTTGGACTGTTGACTTCTTCGTTCTGCACATTTCTATCCGCCATGGAACTGCGCTCTGCCGGAGTGGTCGAGGCAGGTGGTCTACCGAAAATAGAAGCATTCATGGAAGCATTAACGGAAGCATGAAAGCTCGCCTCGCCCGATGATGCGTTATGGGAAAAGCTTCCAAGCATTCGCCTGGTATCTGCCGCTGCAGGCCTGGCCACTTGAACGTCGGCTTGCTGGGTATCCGCTGGCTGAGTCCCTGTCGAGCTCCTCGTCGTTTCAACTGGCAGTTCTTGTCCACTCTCTCCCTGGGCGTCTTGCTCGTCGCGCCCACGCCCATGATCCAAGAGCCGCCGCATTGCCTGCTGCCTGCTCTGCTCGTTGAACTGGATGTTTTGTTTGGAGGTAGGCGGGAGCATCTTGGGAACTGCCACTGGCGAGGAGAAAAAATCATCCAGGTTGAACCGTGCCGGACGCTGCGCCGAGTGCTGTGCTGAACTGCCGGGCTGCGCTGTGTTCTTGGTTGCGCTCTCTGTGTTCAGGAGCGAGAACTCACGCTCGCTATCTTCTGCTTCTTCTATGTGCGTGTTATGACGAGACTGGCCAGCTGGTGTCCACATATTTCTCATCGCCTGTCTCGCGACAACGCGTGAGAGCCTCGGGTTTCTGATGCTGTCTCGGGACGTTGCGGGGACGGCTGGGGGTCCGGGAGCTACTCTCCTGACCGGCGCCGGGGTCGGACGGGAGGCTTCAATAGCCCAAATGTCCACGTCGTCGTCTTGGTCGTCCGCGTCATTATTCCGCGATCCGGATGCAGACGGTGTCGCGGGGGACATGTTCGTGCTGTCATCGATATCCATAGCGTCTGGGTCAGGGCTAGAGGGGTGAGTTGTCGTGACAGGCACGTCACCAATCGCAGGCCCTGCCGTCTCGGTGGTTGCAGCCGCCACGTGTGGACTCGCAGTATCCGTGTTTCTAGACATCATTTTGCTGGCAAACCCAGAAATTGAGCTGGCGACACTGCCCTCCCTGAAAACACGCGACCGCCACGATCTTCCAGTCTCGCTCCCAGATTCTGATCTTCTGTGGCCTGGGCGGTCCGCCTGGTCACTTCTTGTTGTAGAAGCAGAGAGTTTGCGGCGCTTGTTTCGGTCTGGCCCTTCATTGGAGCCAGAGTCGCCGAGGTTTGCCCGCTCAGCTGTCCGTTTCGATGGCGAAACCGTTGTTGCGGCCGGCATCTGCGCAGGCATTGGCGGAGCTGGTGTGGCAGGTGGCTGAGAACCGGGTGTCGCGGAAGCCGACGGCTGTGGCCGAGGCGAGATCACCTGGGCTCCGCTGGCAACAAAATTCTTGATGCCGCTGAGCGGAGCAAATCCCATGGACCACATGGACTTGGCAGTCGATGAAGGCTGCTGTGGTGAAGCAGCCGCTGGGTGCGCCTCGGCTTCCGTTTGTTGAGAATGGGGCCGACTCGGCTGGTCCAGTGCTGGTTGCGGGCCGGGCGAGCTGGAATCATGCCGGGGGGGTATTGCAGGTGACTGCGTGTCTCTCCCAACAGAACTCCTGAACGGGCTGCGAAGATAGCCCTCGCCATCCTTTGGTGATGGGGGATCCGATGTGACGCTCTGCAGAGCTCTGCCGGCTCGAACGATGGGTGAAAGACTGGGCCGGGAGCCATCCGAGGGCAGCATGAGACGGTCCTTCTGCCCGCTGCTGAGGGCATGGGGATCAGGAGGAGACCGCGGTGATACAAACAAGGCGGGCGTGGTTCTGGATAGCCTCTGCTGAGAAAAGCGCTGGGCTTGGAAAGGGACCCCACCAGGCTGGCGCCGTTGGAAAGTCGGGACGGGAGGAGACGATGTTATGTCGGCTTCGGGCCGAATGTGCAGATTCTGCGGTTCTTCATAATCGTTGCGTTCGTCCTCCTCGCCATGATCCGCGTCGTTGTCTGTGTCACCGCCATTGTCGCGTGGAAAGGTGTTATTGTGTGAAGCTGACAGTTCATTTGAATCTGCAGTGTCCATTTCCAAATCGGCAGAGTTGCCGTGCATTCCTTGGCTTGAATGGAAACGGGCGGCATCTGCTGACGGTGCGCGATCGTGGCTGTAGCCTCTACCAGGGACGAGAGGCTGGAGCGATGCTATTCTTCCCGTGAGTTCAGCCTGCTGCTGCGAGAAATACGCCGTGTTGGTATGCTGAGGAACAGCAGCTTCGAGTACCGAGTCTGGGATGTCGGAAAAGGAGTCGTCGTATCCGCCAGCATCTTGCTGAAAATCCACCGCGGCAGACACAGATTTAGATGCAGATGCAGTTGTGGATGCAGATGTAGATGCAGATGTAGATGCAGATGTAGATGCATGCGCCTCCTGCAAAGACTTGCGTGCAAGCCGCTTCCCGAGAGGCTCTGTCTTCTTCTTGGGGCTTCCAGCTTGAGACAGAGGTGATGACCTCTGCGACAGCTGTTCACTGTTCACCTGTGGAGTGGGTGCTCTCACATGTGATGAGCCACCCTCGGCGTGGACTCGGCCAGTAGCCCTTGCGGACTTTGGAGAGCTTGCATCTGACTGGCCAATGAGATCAAGAATGTCGAGAGCGCTGTCCTCGACAGAGTCGTCCTGGTCGCCATGGCGAAGAGACTCAAGGGTCCGACTGACGATTCGGCTCGTTACTTCGCCCATCTCGGGGAGGTCAGAGTGCGACATATTCACGCTTGCTTGCAGGGAATCCATGCCAATCATGCTGAAGTCCTCTCCTAGAGCGATCGTGTCTTGACCGCGGAGATTGAATGGGATCCCCTCGCTCATGTGAGGGGCAGCAGGTGATTCCTCCTCGGCGTTTGGAACAGTGCCAATGACAACAGTGTCAACCTCACCGTCACTATCAGACTGGGCTGATCTGTGGCGGGCCGCGCGTGGTCTAGACGATGTTGGAGTTGGTGTGGGCCGGACGGGGTCTGGCATGTTAGTAAAGAGCAGACAGGTGGCCGCTGAAGCTGGAGGAGTTCTCTTACCACTCGTGCGACTTGTGACTGACCGCTCATGCCGATCAACATGAGCAAGAGGAGCGGCCTCGTCTCTCAAAGGGGGGTATTCGTCGACGGCCAATACATGGACATCTTCCAACTCTTCCAACTCTTCTTCTGGGTGCTCATCGAGAGCAGTAACGTCCCCGGCAACGGCGTAGTCGTCTGCAGTATTTGTGTCGGTGGGCTCGTCGTAGCCGGCAGTCTCGTGTTGCATGGCGACTTCCTCGTCTTCAATATATGTGTGAACAAATGGGGCGTCGTCTTCTCTGTCGTCGGCGGCTGGGAAATCCATGTAGTCGTCTTCGTGATCGATGATGGTGTCGTGAATCTCAGTCGCATGTCTGATTCCGACAATAGTGGAATCTCCGTCAGTGACCGTTGCCTCGTACCCAAGACTTTGGACGCTGTTGTTCCCGTTGAGGGGTTCGGTGGCGGAAGGGTCTTCGTTTTCGGCCTGGACTTTAATGAGGTCGACGGATGAAAGAGAAGTGGTTGTGGTGCTGCCGGCACGGGACTGGCCGCGTCCCGTCTGATTTCCGCCGGTATTGTTGGCGACATCGGCGCGGGAAACGACCACATCTTCAATATCGTTTTCGTTCCGCTCCGCGATGATGGCCATTTCATCCGGAGTCATAGCCCGACGCCGAGGACGACCGCGCTTCCGCGGCTGAGACTCTGCGACCGAGTTCGCATCGCTGTCCACAGAAATCTCTCTCGTACGCCCCGGCGTCTTTCTGATGGCGCGTGGCGTTCTCCTAGCTGGGGTGGAATCTGCAGCAAGAGGGTCGTCGAAGCCCGCTTCGTCCTCCAGTTTAGGCGTGTCCGTTCGTGCCTGTCGCCTGCGTGTAGGAGTCTTTGATGACGGCGTGCCAGGAGTAGCACTGGAAGCCCGTTTCTTGCTAGATCCGGTGGGCATGGGCGTGCCGGAGCGCCGGGGACGGCCGCGCCGTCGTTTTGGCGTAGCCATCTCGCCATTCGCCCCATCTTCGTCGTCGGAGAGACCGCGCAACGGGACCATTGTCGTGGTTGTAGAGATGGATTTCCTCGATGACCTGGCACGGGAAGAAGGAGCAGCCGAGGAAGAGGCTCGTTGGCGCCGGCGGGCGGGAGGTTTTGGTGTCACGGCGGACGTATCGGCAAAGAGACGACGGCTGACGTTGTCCTCCACCTTTCCGCTGCCTCCGCTGCTCTGGTTCTCTGCCTCCACGGTAACCCGTATTTTCTGTGGCGAGATTCCGCTTCCAACGTCGAGATGGAAGGTCTGCTTGCGGGGGGAGGAAAATGTCGAGGCGGCGGACTTGCGATCGCTAAAGGAAAACAGCTTGCTGGAATGCTGGCTCCGCGTCACATGGCGACCGGCGGACGACATCGGCAGGGCCATTGACATGTCCGCCGCCTCGTTGAGAGGGTCAGGCGAAGACATCAGGTCCCCCGACGGCGTGTCCATCATGGCCGTGGGGAGGGGGAAAGATCGAAGAGTTGTCGTTGAAAGCCAAGAGCAAAAGGCGGAAGACAAAGGATTTGGGAAGAGATTGGGCCGAGATCGAGGAGGGAAGAATTCAGAACAGCTAGCAAGGGATGGCGAGAGAAGCGCTAGCGCTGGCGACTTGGGAATTGGTGTTTGGACAGCAAAAAAAGACGCTGCATGCGCCAGGTCGCGATGCTGAAAAGGTTAGGTGCTGGATAGACGCGTTGTGCGAAGGTGGGGGGCAAAGGATTCAAGCAGCAGATGTGATTTGATCGTGAGAAAGCTTGGACCCAAATACGCGCAGTCACCGGGCAGTTGTTTACTAAGTTCCTAAACTGAATTAGCGGCCGCTACGCGCGCCCCGCATACTTCCTGTAAATGGAAAGTGCCTTGTCGAAAATCACGTGAAACGGTTATAGCCGTTATTACTGGCCGTAAGAAAGCTTCCCTTCCAGCATACTGAATTTTAAGCCTGTAAATTTATAAATACCACTAAACTTTAGTACAAATGGCCTAAATGGACGCACCTAAACGCTTACCAAAGAGTAAGATTACTAGCAATTACTACACAGATTATGTACTATACCCTTCTCTGTGTTTAAAGTGAGAAGAAAAGGGTTGATTGAGGTCAGTTTGTGTTGATTTTTAGTGGTATCTATGAATTTACAGGTTTAAGCTCGGTACGTTTTAGGCGTTGATTTGGCTGCAAAAAAAGTTTATATAAATAGGTACGCGAATGTAGACAAAAGGGCGCGAATCTGACCTCTCCCATCGAGTATTAATAATTCTCAGTACTTTAGTCAGGAGCCCGAGACGTGATCGAAGACGCCATCGCACGGGATCTGAACAACAGTGCGGGGATGGATTAACCCGGCGAAGACCGAGCCAGTCGGCATCTAGCAATAAATGTGTTTACAAATCGAGGCACGCTGTGAGAGGCAAATCTCTGTGAGAGGGAAAGAAACAGCCAATCAGCCAACCTCTCGGGAGGTAGAACATCGGACAATGGCGTAAGTAAGACTGAAGAAGCCAATAGATCTTCACGGTCCGGTCGGGTAATCTGTCATGCGGATCTGGAATCAGTTTATGTGATGCTCCAGAAGACGAAGAGTTGGTCCAGGAGCCGTGTATACGTGTATAAAGGAGGGGGGAGACTCCCGAGATGCCAACCTCGAGTGAAAAACTCTGGGTTCCATATCGAATATCCCTTTTGGACACCAGTACGGTCTGACATGCAAGCTCGTCGTCTCCCCTATTTTTCATATATATCTCTTCAATATCTCTTTAAGACGCCTGTCGTCTCTTCGTTTTCCACGGTTCTTTGATTTACTACGGCTCTAAATAAAGCCCATTTAGTTTTCAAGCTTCCGGGAACCTTGCTCGCTTCTCGCTGGACTTATTCCCAGAGACTACATCGTCGTACCACAATGGCCGCTGCCATCATCACCACCCCTACCACCACCACTGCGGACCGAGTCCCTCGGGGCCCCGTCCGTGCCAAGCTCAACTTCTTCCAGCCGCCTGCTGACGGTTCCAAACCCTTCAACTATGTGGAAACGCCGCCCGCCGGTGAACCCCAGCGCAACTTTAGCGACGACGTGCGCGAGGTGCTGATCGAAGACGTCCGCGGCCGCGAGGCCGAATTTGGGGCGACACCGGCCTCGCTCGACAAGAACGCCTTTCTGCTTGTCACGGGCCAGCCGCCGTCGGCTGAGGTCGAGTTCGCCGACGACGCCTCGATCGAGGCAAAGTACTACCCGGAGGTGGAGGCGCTGCTGCTCAAGCACATACCGGGAGCGACCCGCATCGTCATCTTCGACCACACGGTGCGCCGGGCACAGCCGGGCGCTCGCCGGAGTCCCGTGACGCGGGTGCACATTGACCAGACGGCGGCGTCGGCCCAGATGCGCGTGCGGCTGCACCTGCCGGCAGACGAGGCCGAGACGCTGCTGCAGGGCCGCTACCGCATCGTCAACGTGTGGCGGCCGCTCAACAAGGGGCCCGTAGAGTCGTTCCCGCTGGCGATGGGGTCGTCGGCCAGCGTGGAGGACGAGGACGTCGTGCCCATCCAGCACCGCTACCCCAAAGAGCGCAACTACATTGGCGAGACGGCGGGCATCCAGCACCGCACCGGCCAGAAGTGGTACTACTTTAGCGGCATGACTGGCAGCGACCGGCTGCTGCTGGAGTGCTTCGACAGCGAGGCGCTCAAGGCCGGCTCGGGCGTGGACGGCGGCCGGCTGGCCCATACGGCCTTTGAAGATCCACGGTCACTGCCCGACGCCGAGGGACGCGAGAGCATCGAGGTGCGGGCGCTGGTGTTCGGCCCGCGAGGCCCGGAGGGGGAGTGAGACGGGCATATATATCTGAATGGTCAAGATTGCAACTAACGACATTGGTAGTATTTCATCTCCCCGTTTTTATTAGTATTTGATGTCGTGCCACATATACAGAAAAGCAGTGCAACTCCCATGGGCCTGTCGGCCGCTCTCCTATATCAAAGTCCACGATCATCCTGTCTCGTATGCAAAAATACAGCTCTGGTGGAGGAACAATTCCCATATCAAACTCCTTCAAGAAAACGAAACTCGTAAAACATGGCATCAAAAGAAAACGCACAAGCAAGCAGCCACACCTTCCCCTCCCTCCCCTCCCCCCCTCCCCCCTTTCCCCCTTTCCCCCTTTTCCCCGCTTGAGCAACATCAGTCGACTGGCTCTCCCAACCAGGACAGAAAAACCCACAGCCAGCCAGCCAGCCAGCCACCGCACAGCAGAACCAGAGATGCCCCCCCCCCCCCCAATTAATTTCGCTTCCTGTGCGCGCGCGTGCTGCTCCCCTGTCGGCTCATGGCGGCGCCGCCCTGGCTGCTCTGCCGGCTCATGGGGCTGGCGTGGTTGTTCATGTGGGCGTTTCCGCCGCTGCCGCTGGGCGTGGCCGGCTCGTCGCGCACGTTGCTGGTCTGCAGGCGCAGGTCGCGGCGCAGGTCGTCCGGGTCGTCGCGCTCGTGGCGCAGGTAGGCCAGGTAGCGGCTGTCGTTGGGCGAAAAGGCCGTGGCCTCCAGCACGCGGCGGCCGCCGTTGACATTGTCAAAGTTGGAGCCCGTGCCGTGCGCCACCTCGTACTGGCGCAGCAGCCGGATGACGGCCAGGTCCGAGTAGATGTCGTCCTGCGACAGTGTCGCCGGCGTGTTGCTGTCGATGCGCGAGTGTGGCTTCGCGTACGTGCTCATAAACATCGGCGGCATCTTGGGCTCGTTGGCCGCCAGCTTCTCCAGGTTCTTGGGCATCTCAAAGTTGGTCAGCGCCTCGAGGCCCACCAGCTTGTCGTCGACAAAGTTCGGCGGCTGGTGTGTGTTGCCGCGCGTGCTGCGCGTCGCATGCGACGGCACGCGCTCCATAGCGATCGCCGCCGGTGTCGAATCGCGCTCGTCCTCCTCGTCGTCGTGGTCGCCCGCCTCCGTATCCGACGCTGACGAGATCATCTCGCCGTGGCTGTTCATCTTCGTCCTGTGCGACAGCAGGTACTTGTGCGACGCGAGCGCTGCATGGTTGTAGGTCATGGCCAGCTCCTTGTCCGTGAACAGCTTGTCGATGCTGTACACCGGCCCGGACACTGTGCGATAGGCCAACCGCTCGCCCTGCCAAAAGGGCGTCGTGCCGTTGGAATCGCCGCGTCTCGTCGGGGCTGGGGAGCCGTCGTCGTCGACTCCGTTTCTCTTGCGCTTCCGGCTGTCGCCAATGCCCGTCAGGTCGTCGGCAGTCTGCCGCTGTCTGGTCGATCTCTTGCTATGTGTGCCGCCGGGGCTGGATGGGTTGTTGATGGAGAACTGGTTAGGGTGCAGCAGCAAGGCGGACGCGTCCGAGATCTCGAGCGCTTCCTTCTCCTTGGTCAACCGCACCTTCTTGGCTGTGATCGCGTTGATGAGGCGTTCGCGGAGGGTGGACGACAGATGTTTGTACTCCCGATTGGCCGTGTCTGTCTTGAAAACATATGTGTTCTTGTGTTCCTGCGTCTTCTTCTCAAATTCGAACTGCGAGGGGAACGATTGTCAGCAGTCCGATTGGCAAAATTTGTGCAAGATGCCTGCCCTCTTGTGGCGCTGTGCTCACCTTTTGCTTTGTCAAATCGGCATCGCGGTTTTCCACCAGGTCCTCAATTTCTTGCACCCACTGCTGAAATGTCGGACCGGCCATTTCAAGCAAGCCACGGCCCCCGCCGCGGCCTTCGGGGTCAGGATCTCTGTTGTATTCTCTGTCGCGACTGTGTCTGTCTGAGCCGAGGAATTCGAGGGGTCTGTCGGTGTACGGGTCCATTCGCATGACGAGATTCGTGTCGATCTGTATTTTCTGGAGCTGCTCGCGGTAGGTCAGGTCGCGATCGCGGCTGAACTTCTCTGAGAGAGCAGCAAAGCGGTCCGTGAGAAGCTGGCGCTTCTTGTCACGCTTCGATTGGCTTGGCCCCGGAGAGCTGGCGCGTCGGTCAATCTGGTTGGCATCACCAAGACCACCGCCCATGTGAGAGTCTGTCGCAGCCATGGTTCTCGAGCGCGTGGAAACCTGTAAAGACCGCGAGTGTTCTATGGTGTAGAGAGCACAGCGCCGTGCGCTTGGGAGGCTCTTTGTCGAGATTGGTGCGCCCTAAACGGAGAGTCGCTGTCTGCGACGAAGACGGAGAGCTACAGCTGACGTTTGAAGGCGAGGCGGCGACACAGTTCAGAGCGTGCCAGGCAGTCTCTTTTTTCTGTAAAGTGTTTCAATGAGACCTTCTCCTTCAAAGGCAAGGCAGAAGGAGGGAAGAGAAGGCCAAGGACTGTCGTTTTCTCAAGTCGAGATTTTGTCGGTGTTTCTGACTTAGACGCCAGCTAAAAGAAGGAGAGGCGAGAAACGCTGTGAGACGCTTCTTTTCGAGCCTAAAAAAGAGAAATAAAAGCACTGATACAAATCAGAGAGCATTAAGCTCCTGAAAGAAATATCAATAACAAAGCAGAGACCGCATAGTACGGTCGTGAAGGAAAATGGTGGTTCGAGAGAAAATGGCTTCTAGGTGCTTGGAAAAGAAATCGGATGGGCCGCTCACAATACAACACACGCCCGTAAGGCCCGGCACACACGCCCCCCCCGACTAGACTGACACTTGTGGGTGTCGCAAGGCGGTGTGATTGGCTGGCTGGACTAGATCTCTCGCAACGTATGGGTCCACTCCGGAGGCGGTTAATATGTTCTTCCGCCACATGTCTTTGCTCAGGAACAGAGGAGCGGACAAGACCGACTGGCTTTGAGAAAGAATAAATATAAAGTAGCAGGAACTGTTATTGTTGAACCCTCAAGGCCAGAGCCACAAAGCAGCTGAAGCACATTGTGCGCGGTGATTTGAGCGTGTCTTCGTCATAGGTGTGGCGTCTGTGGCGGTGCAGCTTTGTTTGCAAATTCCCCTCGTCACACTAAAAACGGCCCTGCCTCCAGTCACATCCACCACCAGGCTGTACACGACGGCAGACATACCAGCTCCAGTCTGCTGCGGCATACTAAACGGCAGATACCGGGTCATTGGAGGAATATAGTTCTCATCTGGGGCTGTCTATTCTTGAGCGCGCCGCTCTCCGAACTCCGAACAACAAAATCAGAGGGCTGTCCTCCCCTATGGACAAGCTCGACCCATAACCACGACGACCACAAGAACACAGTCTCTAGATGGAGAACTTGTCGATTTCTGAACCCCCGCCACAAGGGGGGCCCGGCGGCCCACCCGTGCGGGCGCCGCTCCAGCAAGATCAATTGCCGGCGCAAATGTTTACAACCGCTGCGCAGCTGTTGGACCTCACAGACAGTGCGTCTACTTGCGCCCGGGACGGCAGATGAACGTGTGGGTGTGGGATTTGCAGCATGTGCTAACCGGACTGTCTGGGCAGAGAAGCTTATGGTTGTCCTCCGGGACGGCAGAAAGGTGATCGGTGTCTTAAGAACATGGGACCAGTTTGGTAGGACCTTTGTCTCTCTGCCATACGGCACATATCTATCTCAACTGCTGACGACCTGTCCTAGCCAACTTAATATTACAAAACGCCATTGAGCGGACATTCCTCCCACCTGGCTCGTTCGAGGCATCTGCGGCGCCCGAGAGTGCCGCCCAGGGCCATGGCCTGTACGCCGATGTTCCGAGGGGGACGTATCTGGTGCGCGGCGAGAACGTCCTGCTCCTAGGCGAGATAGACCTTGACCGGGACGATGAGCCACCACCGGGACACGACAAGATCGATTCTGACCTGATGACCGACCTGGCCAAGAAGAAGAAGGCGACCGAGAAGGCGGCTGAGAAGACCAGAGTCAAGAAGCTGTCTGGCCTGGGCTTTGAAGGCGAAAATAACGGGGAGATCCTGTTGTGAGGATGAGTCTAGCATGTGGCATGACCATGTCAACTTCTGGGGTATGAGAAACGGGCCAGAAGAGGCAACGGTCCGACAACCGCTAGTACCTGATTTGTCTGTCCTGAGATATCTTGACATTAAAATATGGATACCAGGACAGGGTGTTGTTACCAACAACAGATACGTCGTTTGGAAGGAGTGCTTCTGCTTCCACAGCAGGCGGCTAGCTCTTTCTAGGGGATCGTGGATAGGGCGTCATTATTTACAGCACGCTGATAGACCACCAGCCTTTCTGAAACCCGACCGTCACCGAAGGTCTAAAAATAAATATTGAAAAGAAGCGTCATCGACGCCACAAAACGAACGAGCCTTGAAAACATGGCCTTGCCTATGATACCCTTGTGAGATGAACCTAGTACGACTGCAGCCCGGGGATGAATCCCTCAGCCTGGGCCACCCTAGACTAGCGATGGAGAGAGGAGCAACAGGGAAGGCATGCCAGCCAGCATTGACAAACGTTCTCGGTGCATTTTTATTCGACGAATGGTGTAACCGCCGGTGATACTCCTCTCAGATGCCCATGTCAGAAGACAACATGCTTAACGCTAGGAGAAGGGACGGAGCAGAGACGGTGTTGCCGCACCGGCTCTGATTTGTGTGTCGTGCGTAGACTGTTGCAAGTAACGCCACAGCTAGCGCCACATCTCCGCCACAATCGAGACATCCAGTAAATTTGCCGGGCAACCACCCTAAAATGGTAACAATGTAAACAAATCGGGAGAGGGGTATCAATCCAGATCCTGACATTGCTCACCACCCAAGAACCGCCATCTCATTTCTCCTAGTACCCACAGATATCCCGTTCAACATCATTTGCATCCGATCGCTGGGTTTAGCAACGACAGCGAGGCCAGAAGACGCAAGCACCGCGAGCAGAAAACTTACTAAGGAAACGACGGAAAACACTCCATCACGATGAGTTCCCTTCTAACCACAGTGTAGGAGCACCTGCCATGTCGACGATGTTTTGATTTCACATGCTAATCGTTGATATTCCAATTTGAACAGAAACCAGCGGACGCGGAACCAGTTCCGGCCACGCACAACCGGCAAGGGCAACACGAGCTACCAGCTGCGACAGTATGCCGAGGCGACGCTGGGCGGCGGGAGCCTGCGCAAGGTGGTGAAGCTGCCAGAGGGCGAGGACGAGAACGAGTGGCTGGCTGTGAACAGTGGGTGTCGCCTGTCGACGTACCGAGGTGGGATGCGTGATCCGTCTTGCTGATGCCGTACGCTTGCAGTGGTCGATTTCTACAACCAGATCAATCTTCTCTACGGCGCTATTACCGAGTTCTGCTCGCCGCAGTCGTGCCCTGAGATGAAAGCGACGGATGAGTGAGTCGAGATTCCCGAGGGAGCAGACGAGATGGGGGCTGAAGGGAATAGCTAGCTGACAGCACGGTCAGATTCGAGTACCTGTGGCAGGACAGCGAGAACTACAAGAAGCCCACCAAGATGCCGGCGCCTGCCTACATCGAGCAGCTGATGGCGTGGGTGCAGAGCAGCATGGACAATGAGGCGGTTCTGCCGAGCCGCATCGGCGTGCCGTTCCCCAAGAACTTCCCGGTGCTCATGAAGCAGATCTTCAAGCGCATGTACCGCGTCTACGCCCACATCTACTGCCACCACTACCCCGTCATCCGCGAGCTGGGGCTCGAGCCGCACCTGAACACGAGCTTCAAGCAGTACGTGCTGTTCATCGACGAGCACAACCTGGCCAGCGGCAAGGACTTTTGGGGGCCGCTCGGCGACCTGGTGGAGAGCATGCTGCGGAGCGACTGAGGAGGCGGACGACGTGGGATGGAAGGGCACAGAAGCCAGACTTTCTGACTCGTCCCCGGCTTTTTCTGTGCTCGTGTGTGCGTTAGTTTTGTTACAGCTTGTTGTTGGGGTCTCGTTTGTGAGTTTTTTAGCGCTTTTTTGTTTACAGTCTTTCGCCTGGCGTTGTGTGAACTTTGACGGACAGCATGGACATGGGAGATTCGGCTTTGTATTACCGCAGAGAACTATCTTTTGCTGTTAATCCTTGCCAGAATGTAAGATTAAATAAACACGGCGGCATTTATTAGAGGAACCAGCCAGCCAACCTGCACCGAGGCGAGTGCAAATCAACAGAATGGTCGATGGGTATCAGAGTAGCAAATATTCATGAAAGGAAAGGCATACGGCCCTATGAAACCTTGTGATACAGTCTATGGCTACTTTTGTGCCGTAGACGATGGCCCCCTGTGTGACTCGGTGCAGGTGATGGTTCCGTCAGAAAGTCTGTAACCAATGTCCTACCGCCTCATCCCACGACCAATACGGCCGCTTTCTTGTGCTGGATTTGCCGTCATCAGACCGGCCTTCCGCCCGACTGCTCTTCCAAGATGAGGACCTCTGCATCAGACGGAGGGACCATCAGACGGAGGTGGGCGGGATCTTGCAAACATAGAGCTGAGCTTCTGAGCCATTCATGGCGATGCTGAACGACGCGTTACTAATGGGTTGAATTTCTGCATTATTACACTCTCTCAGCTGGCGGTTCAGATTTTTCGGTGACGTTGACGCTCGAGGCTGCATCACCAAGATATTGATTTATTGTCACACATAAACTTCTTGCATCACCTTTGAATTCAATCATGAAAAATGAATAGACAAACCCGCTGTACTCGTTTGTCGCTAATATATTGAGTCCCATCGATCCAGCCTGATGGAATGGCTATCTGACAAGTCGTAAAATATGGGCTGCTGGCCAGTAACCTGTGAAGAAGAAGGACATGGTGCAAGAGCGAGCCACCACAGCTTCGTCTGAGACGATCTGAAGATGGATGAATCTCGACGAGCAAGCAAGGACCCACCCGAGCACGACCAGAGCAAGAAACCCCACTGTTTTTGCTAGCGATAATTCCCCGCTACGAAGACAAGCTGGTAGCTGTTTTGCTGCCTCAGGCACCCGCACTGCCGAGCTCACGGCTAAGACCGATTCCTTCCATCCACCCCCCGAAAACCCGAGAAGCGCTTTTTTTGAAAGGTTGTTTCCCTTCTTACTGCTGCTGCCACGACCGTCTCCTTCAATTGAAGCCAATCCGTCCATCCGTCGACTCGTCGAACCCGCCGACTCCATCCGGAATCTCTCGACCACCTCTTCCCTTTTTTCCGCCCGCTTTTTTTCTTTTTTTCCAATCCCGACGCCCCCCCCCCCCAAAATGCTGTCGAGACAAGCGATGCTCGCGGCCCGGACGGCCACCACTTCGTCGCCGCGGCTCGTGGCTGCCGCGACCCCCGCGCTGGCGCGCACCTACGCTGCGGCTGCGATTGTCAATGTGAAGCCGCCCGTTGCCCTGTACGGTCTGGACGGCACCTACGCGACGGCTCTGGTGAGTTGCGACCTGGCAGACGATGACCGAGAGATCCGTGTTTCCGATTGGATGTCGAGATCTCGCAGGATGTTGCCAGAAAGCTAACCTCTTTCCCTGCAGTACACCGCCGCCGTCAAGACGTCGACCCTCGAGCCCACGGCCAAGACGCTGACCGCGCTCGGCGCGCTGCTGCAAAAGGACGCCAAGCTCGGCACCATCCTGGCCACGCCGACGCTGTCGCCCGAGGACAAGGGGGCCATTGTGGCCGAGCTGCAGAAGTCGACGGGCAGCGCGAGCCAGCCGACCATCACCCACTTCCTGCAGACGCTTGCCGACAACAACCGCCTGGGCCTGCTGCAGGACGTCGTGGGCAAGTTTGCAGAGCTGATCCGGGCCGCCCAGGGCGAGGTCGAGATGGTGGTCACGAGCGCGACGCCTCTCGACAACCGGACGCTGTCGCGTCTCGAGACGGCCGTGGCCAAGTCCTCCTTTGTTGGCGCCGGCAAGAAGCTCAAGGTCAAGAACAAGGTATGCCCCCCCCCTCCACTGCTTCGATTTCCAAAAGCAGGCTGCTAACCGTCAGGTCAACTCGGAAATCCTCGGCGGCCTCGTCGTCGAGGTCGGCGACCGGACAATTGACCTCAGCGTGGCCGCCCGTGTCGCCAAGCTCAACAAGCTCCTGACGGACAACCTGTAAAACAAAAGATAAAATGAGTGAATGGACATTTCCTTTCCCGTTTGTTCTGTACCGATCTTGTTTTGTTTGCGCGATTTTCTCCGGGAGGTGATGGCGGAGGCAGGCGACGACGACGGATGCGGCATGTAGAAAATGGTATTTTAGACAGCAGCAGCATCAACAAACCGCCCACGGCGTGTCTGCGTGATAGTGTGCCTTGGAACTGCAGTGTCTTGAGTCACCGAGGGGCAGTATAAGGGTGGCTCTGTATATATTGCGCCAGAAGCTAAGCCTATCAATCTATTCATCCTTGTTCTGTCTCTGCTCGAACCGGTGTTTGCCTATTTGCTGATGCCGCATTGTCCGTGTGCCCATGATCAATGTTCCTGCGCGAGCAATCTCGTATGGCCCCTTTCCTGCCATGCGTTGGCGTGTCTATATGTTTATGTCTATATTTCGTGAAGGCCCTCCATGTCGGCCTGGGCTTCGATCTCGTCGCCCTGCTCAAACCCGTTGGCGCTCCGCTCGCTCTTTATGCGCTCTAGCTGCTCGGTAATGTAGTGGTGCAGGTGCAGGTCGGCCTCGGACCGCTGTCGTATGCGGTCGGGGTCGCTGAAAACCACGGACCCTGACCGCGAGGTGAGGCGGCTGCGGGGCTTTGCGTCTTCCTGCTCCTCGATCTCGTCTTCGTCGTCTCCGTCCACTCCAATGTAAAAGTCGCTTCGTGCTCCCAGCGACCTGGCCGTCGACGACCGGCGGATACGCGGCATCGACGGCGAACGCGGCGTGCCAGTCTTTTCATAACGATGAAAAATGTCATCGAAATAGTGGTTCATACCCACAGAAGGCGTGCGTGGCGTCTGGGGAAGACGGCAGGTGACACTGAAAGCGTTAGCGGAGGAATATGAAGAGAGAAAAGAAAGAAATATAGAAAAAAAAGAATTCAAAACTCACCCAGTATCGTGAATCATGCGGGCGATGAGGCCCGTCCATCCACACTGGTGAGACGCCCCCAGCCCACGGCCGGTGTCACCGTCAAAGAACTCGTTGAACCACAGGTGGTCTCTCCAGAGAGGATCGTAGTCGAGGAGGTCGTTGCCGCCGTTGATGCTGCGGCGCCCGTCATCGCCACGAGCAAAGAGGTGTTGCAGTCGGTGCTGAAGCTCTTCAGACACTCGCCCCAGGTGCATGTAGTCGCCGGAGCCGACCGGGCACTCAACCCGGAGCGAATCGCCGAAGAACATATAGAACCGCTGCAAGGCCTCTATCAGGAGGTAGTTGACACAGATCCAGATGGGGCCGCGCCAGTTGCTGTTGCCTCCAAACAAGCCGCTGTCTGAGTCGCCCGGCACGTAGCTCACCTGGAACTTCTGCCCGTTTACTTCCATAGAGTATGGGTGATCCTTGTGGAACTTGGACAGCGAGCGGATGCCGTGAGGGCTGAGGAACTCGTCCTCGTCGAGCATGCGGCGCAGCAGACGCTCCAAGCGCTCCTTGCTGACAATCGACAGCAGAATGCGATTGCCCTTTCCGCGCTTGCGGATCGAGGCCATGTTGCGCTCGGCAACGTCGCAACGGTTTTTGATAAACCACTCCACTCGTCGCTTGAAGGCCGGCAGCCGGTTCACCAGCTCGGGCTCCAGCGTCAGTGTCGCATACATGGGGATCAGGCCAACCAGCGACCGCACGGGCAGCTGCTGGATCCAAGGGCTTCCCCATGAGATGGCGTCGTAGTAGAAGCCGTCCTTGTCGTTCCACAGCGACTGCTCGTCCTTTTCGCCCATGCGGAACGTCATAGCGTCGCTGATGAGGATGAAGTGCTCAAAGAATTTGGTGGCCATGTCTTCGTATGTGCGGCGGTACTTGGCAAGCTCGAGGCAGATGTTGAGCATGCACAAGCAGTAAAATGCCATCCATCCGGTACTGTCGGCCTGCTCGAGGATGCCGCCCGTGGGCAGCGGCTCGGAGCGGTTGAACAGACCAATGTTGTCCAGGCCCAGGAAACCGCCCTCGAAAACGTTCTTGCCGTCCATGTCTTTGCGGTTCACCCACCAGGTGAAGTTCAGCAGCAATTTCTGGAAGACACGCTCGAGAAAGTCTAGATCCTGTCGGCCGTAGAGCTTGCGTTCGATCTTGAAGACGCGGAACGTCGCCCACGCATGCACCGGCGGGTTGACATCGCCAAAGTTCCATTCGTAGGCCGGCAGCTGGCCGTTGGGGTGGCAGTACCATTCGCGTGTGTACAGATCGAGCTGCTTCTTGGCGAACTCGGGGTCCACCATGGCCAGCGTGATGCAGTGGAAGCTGGAGTCCCAGGCGGCAAAGAAGGGGTACTCCCACGAGTCCGGCATGGATAGAATGTCATCACAGTGCATGTGCTTCCACTGCGAATTCCGGATGGCCTTGCGATTGGGCGGTGGCGGCGGCTGCGTGGGATCGCCGTTGGTCCACTGGTCCCAGATGAAGAGGTAGTGTTGCTTGCACCACAGCATGCCGGCGAAAGCCTGACGCTGAATGTTACGCAGATCGTCGGCCATCGGCAGGGGGCTCAGGCGGTAGTAGAACTCGTCAGCCTCTTCGCGCTTGGCGTCGACAATGTTGTCCACCTCTTCTTCGTCGAGGAACGTCTCATTGCTCTTGGAGAAGCGGAAGCGGACGACTGGAGAGTCAGCGAAGAGGAAGAAGGAGGAGAAGAAAACATGAAAAAGGCAGAGACAAACACACCGGCACATTCTCCCGGACCGACACCGCCAGCCTCGTTGAAAGAAAACCAGGCCGCACACTTTGTGCCCTTCTTGGCTGGGTTGACCGCGTCCTTCTGGCCATCGACAATGTAATGGTGGAAGGCGTCCTTGACATACTCGCTCTTGTTGGTGCCGTCATAGAGCGCCTTGAAGTTGGTGTCATTGTCCGTGAACAGCATCTCGGGCAGGACGTCTTGGCCGCTGGGGCCAACACATGGGGAGGGCGCCATCAGCATGAACCGCTCGCCCAGTGTAGGATGGCTGGACTTGACAATGTTCTCTTCGTAGTGCTCAATTGACGGCTTGTTCTCGGCCTTTTCGCGGCCCCAGGCCCAGGTGTTGCGGAACCACAGGTGGGGGATGATGTGGAGGGGAGCCGGGTCGGGGCCGCGGTTCCAGGCGGTGACCCGGAAGACGAGGGCGTCGGGGTCGTTGTCTTCCTTGGCGGTCTCGATGATAATATCCCAGTAGCGGTCGTCTTTGAAGACGCCGGTGTCGAGGATCTGGTACTCTCGGTCCTGCTTTCCCCGGCGCGCGTTTTCCTTGAGCAGGTCTTCGTAGGGGAAGGCAGCCTGGGGGTATTTGTAGAGGTATTTCATGTAGGAGTGCTGCTGGTGTCAACGATCAGGAGCTTGGATTTTGTCACTGGTGGGCAACGTACAGTCTGCAAGTGGCACAGAAGGTCAGCAAGGTCCTGGAATCAAGCTCGCAGCAGGCGCATGTTTTCGGGTTCTTCCTTACCGGTGTGTTATCCAGGTGGAAATGGGCCTCCTTAATGCTCTCGCCATGGTTGCCTTGGGGGTTGGACAGGCCAAAGAGCCGCTCTTTGAGAAACGGGCTGTCGGTCAGCACGGGACAGGCTGGCAGAGAACACAGCACAGCGACATGTCGGGATTCTTACTCCTTCTCGTTCCAAAAAGCAAAGGCAATGTTCTCGAGGCCATGCGAATCGCAGACGCCAGCGATGCCATCTTCGCCCCAGCGATAGGCCCGCGATCGGGCGTGGTCGTGGGGGAAGTCTTTTTCATCAGCAGGGCGCCCGGGCAGGTACGACGAACAAGGGAAAACTCACGACTCCACGCATCGCCGTCCAAACTGTAGTCCTCACGCACTGGTCTGTCAGAAAACTCGCGATCGGGGTGCATTGATTTGGAGCAGAGAGGAGCTGACCTGTGGCCCATTGCCGCTCCGAGACATATGGTCCCCATTTCTTCCAGTACTTTTCGCGCTTCCGGTCCTCCTTGAGGCGTTTCTCCTCCTCTGTGAGGTACTCGTAGCCCTCGACAATGACCATTGCGAATGTCGGACGAAGCAGAAAACAACGCAGACGACGCCTCAGAAACAGCAAACAGAAAAGTATTGGCGGCAGGAACGAACGTCTGCATAAACGAGCACCGGCAGGAACAATAGGATCAAAGAAAGTCGTCCAAAAAGCGAGCGGCCACAATTAGGCCTCCTCGGTCCGGTTCCTGGAGCTAGGCTCTTTTCGCCTTGCATGCACAGCGAGCGAGCTAGATGATGTCGACAAATTGTTGCAAACGGAGGCGTTCTTGTTGAAATGCAAGGCTGCTGCCCAAAGTGGAAAACAGTGGGGGTGACGTCAAAATAGCCCATTCCGGATAGTTCTGATTACAGCGTCTCCATTACTTGATACCAGTAAAAACCGAAACCAATCGGATATAAGGACAGTAGGGCAAAGTGCACAAATACGAGTACTTTCAGGTATTAGTCCAGCGAATAATACTCAGTGAGGAAAGAGAAAAGACGCCCCATTTTCAGTACCGGTCATCCCCAAGCATACCCAATCCTATCTATCATAAGCCCCATTCCTGCTCTTTTTTTTTTTTTTTTCTTTTTTTAATCTCCCTCTTCTGTCCTTTTTCTGATACATGCTCCTGTCGTCTACAGCTTCGCCTTGATCGACGATGCCGCACCCGTTGCCTCTTGGTTGATTACCACATCGCCGGTCGCGTTGCCGTTGCCAAAAAAGATCACCTGTATGGTGAGGTCGTCCCTTTGCAGTGTTAGTTGTGTCTCGGCAGCTATTATCGTTCAGGACATTGCAACGAACGTGAGACTTACCGGTATCGCCGCGAGAACGGTGCTGGCAGCGTCAACAGCGCGGACACCTGCTCCTCGTTTGTGCCGCCCAGCGCGTTGCGGATCAGATGTGTGGCCACGTTCTTGTCCTTGACCAGGAACCGGTCGTCGTCTGGCGAAATGCCCCATTGCCGCAGACGGATGGGCGTTCGCTCTCCGTTCTTGTTGCTCGTACCCTCTGGTGGCACCACCACCGGCAGGCTGCTGCCGGTCTTTTTGCTGCCAAACATCTTAGACCAGGTCGATTCCATGTTGGATCCGGTGCCACTGGCATCGCCACCAGCCTTGGCCTCTGACTCAATCCACTTGCCGACCAGGCCGACGGCCTCTTCGTTCGTTAGCATCTCCCACAGGCCGTCCGTAGCCATGACGACAAAGTCGCCCTGCTCCGGCTCGATCTTGGTCGTCGTCACCACGGGCTCTGCCGTGACATAGGGAGGTGTTCGCATAAGCGGCGACGGGCTGCGGCCAAAGAACGATGTGCGCAGCCGGTCCGACACCTCACGTGTCCACTTGTAGATGGCATCGCCAAACGCCCGCGTTGGCTCCAGGCCACCCAGAACACGCCCGTTACGCACTACATGGTCTTCGCCTGGGTGCAGCCGTCGCAGCCGATCCGCCTCGTCGGGATTGCTGCCTGTCTGGTCGATGGAGAGCGGCGTGGCCGTCCACTTGCCCGACTCGGAACGACGTCCCAGCACCGCACGGGAATCGCCGGTGCATGCCACTCTCAGCAGTTTGGACTTGCTGTCGTAAAAGGAGAGGAGAGCGCACGATCCTGACAGCGCAGGGGCCAAGAGCTCCGCCGCCACTGTCTTGGATTTTTGTCCGAGCACCTTCTGAGCGCTCTGGTTGACAATGTCGTCGTCCAGCCGCGTGAATCCGACCTTGATAGCACCCTCTATGGCGTCCGCCGCCGGGGATGCGCCGGAAGCAGCATTATAGGTGTCGTTCAGTTCGCGGGCAACGTAGCTGATCAGAGCCTGACGGAGTTTTGCCGATGTGGTCCATCCTCTGCATTCATGTTAGCTTTGCACACCCATCAACTTCAACCGGGGGAGACGCACGAATGGCCGTCGAAGACGCCCCAGAACATCCAGTCAGTAGTGTTTGCGCCTTCCACATCGCTCTTGGCCGGCACCTCCACAATCTTCTCGGCATGGTCGTCTTCGATCGGGTCGTTGCTGGCTACTTGGACAAGGTCGTAGCGTAGCACACCTTTGCCCCGGTTGATCATGTACGACTCCTCGTGCTTGCGCAGTCTCTGCGTGGTCTGGTCAGGTGTCAACATTTCCAGCACCCGCCGACCCGCGTCGTCTGTCAGCTTGGCAATTGGCCCGTCGCCAACCAGCGTTCCTGTGCTCAACTCGTTGGCCCCTATGACGAGGACGTTGCGTGTTGTCTGAGCGCCCTCTGCAGAAGTTGCCGCTGCTGCTGTCCCTGATACCGCCGCGGCTGCTGTCACTGCTGAGACTGGTGGTGCCGGCGCCTTGGTAGAGAACGCGGGCAGGCCGCCCTCGCCTTGGTACGCGTAGTATGCCCCGAACCCCACGAGGCCGGACACAAGAGCTACCGACAGACGGCGGGTGTGCATCGAAGAGAGAAGTGGTTCACCGAGAGACCGAAGTTCGGACTGCCGCGAGCACTGTGTAAGGGTGGTCGAAAAGGAGCGCACGCTTGGGCTCAGGTAGCGGGGCCGGTAAAGGTATTGGCACGAGTACGGAGGTATTTGCAGGCGGAGAGCTGAGCGGCCACTTGCACGAGATAAGCCGCGGACCGTGTGCTGGCAGGTCGTCCGGAACGCTCTGACAGCTGCTCGACGCATGGAGGCGGTTCTAGCAGCTTGAACAGGGGGACTGATGAGATCGAACGATTGAGCAGGGAGACTCGATAACCCCCAATGCCGATGACGGGAGGGGGCTGCCTGCGTCTTGACAGAATGAGATAGGTAGCGGATGGCAAGCGACGCGATTCTATAGAAAATATACCAGTGGAATACGACAAAGGTCCCAGTGCAGAGCAGAAAAAATAAAGTATTGAGTCAAGCAGTCGTTGTGTTGCAGTGGGTTTGTGGTGGTGACGTTTCTGGCAGAAAGTGCGCCCAGCAGAAATAGGAAGGCGGGCAGGCGGGAAACGAGGGGTCCGTGCACTGGCCATCCGCGAACGAACGCCTGCCACCAGCCCCAAACCTCGGCTGAAGCCTTGTCTATAATATAGCGATGCTATATTATGTCGCATGCGCCAGAGCACGGCGGGCAAGGCTGTCTAGGTATCCACGCGACAACACCCATGCCAAGACACAATGGCCGCCCCATCTGGCGAGCGTCCGACGTGGATGCCCGGCCCGGTTGAAACTGCAAGCGGCTATGAGGCGTTTGACCGTTTTCCCTGGTCGAAGCACAGGGCCTTTCTGGTATGCGGCTTTGCTTTGCCACCCCCCCCGGGCCATGCACCAGCCTCTTCTTTCGTCCTAACTTCTCCAGGGACTCTTGATCGACACGCTCGGGGGCGTCGATGCCCTCTCGGTACCCAACCCAGTCCACGTTGGCAGCTCCACCTTCTGCCGGATCTTCTTTTACCGACGCCAGACCGCCCGAGTCGTCGACCTGACACAGTACAACAGCTTCCTGGCAAGCCATCCTGAATACCCGTCGATTGACCGGCGCCTGCTCGTAGCCTTGTATGCAGCCAAGAAGACAGTCGCAGCCAATGGCACGACGACTCCGGCTGCAGCCGACGACGATGACTCCTTGCCCATCTCATCCGCACCTGAGCCCAGCCAGCTCATCGTTGACGTCGTGGCCTCCGCCCCCCTCATTGACGCCTTTGACGGGACACCCACGCCGCTGCTGGAGACTGACAATGTTCCATCGTGGCAGCGCAGCGCGCCCAAGAACGAGCTTCTCGTCCCCAAGGGCAGCCTACCCGCAGCTGGTGCCGGCGACAGCAGCACCGGCGAGCCGCCCTACTCGGACAAGTTTGCTCGAGTGATCGAGGCTATCCAGATAGGCAAAGAACTGGAGGGCATCCGGCACATTCCAGACACCGTCGTGCGGCAGGCAGTAAGTGGCCCCGATCTACATATGACGTGTATCTTGTTTTTTTTTTGCCATAGGGGGGTGGAGGGAGGTGTTCATCCTACGCAGCGCTGACAAGACAGGGCATCACGCCTGTGGGCAAGCTAAAGGCGCCAAAGAAGCCTTGGGAGACCGCCGCCGACTCGATGACCGCACAGGTTGGCAATCTGTCGCTTCTGGACACAGAGTTTCCCCCACCCGCCGAGCCTGCCGAGCCGGCAGAGCCAGATGCGAACTCGGCAACGGACAAGACGAAGGATGGGGCCCCAGCTAGCAGCTGATTGCTCATCATTTTGGATTCTTCGAGACAGCGTAGTCAGATAGCTGTGACAGATGGAACGACTGGCAATAGAAGGCGCCTCAAGTCAACAATGCATATTCAAGTGCATTCACTGCCGAAAATGTGTGCAAGTAAAATGGTCCACTTGGATTATATTTACTGGTCTTCCCATCTCTTTCCCTTCGTATATGTACATAAAAATATGGCAAAAGAAAAGCAGAGGAAAAGGGAAAGAAGATGTAAGCCGTAATTCGCCCAGGCCGCCCCCTCCCTCCCCCCCTTAAACGACGTATGCCTTCTGTACCTGATTTTTTTTTTATGTTTTCATGTCTTCTTTTTTGTTATCTTTCAGGTCCGGTCGCCTCACACGCCATAGGCCACCTGGCCCATCGGCTTGTCCTCGCCTGGGCCGGGGGCCATGAAGTTGGTCTTGGGGTTGCTCGACGCCTTCGCGGCAGAGCACCGTGCCATTGTCGGGGAGCTGCGGTGCAAGTTAGCAGGGGAAAGTCTTTTTGAGAATAGATGGATATGAATGGGGATCTGGGGATGGTGCCCACCTTCTTGAAATGGCGTCTGTGAAGTAAAAGTTCTCAATCACGTCCTTCAGCGGCTCGCCCGCCGCCTTCGAGCCCTTGTTCTGGTCCACCAGCTGCACCTTGCTCAGCTGCTGCAGGGCCACAGGCTCCACCACGTCGTATGCTGCCAGAGCCGGGCTGATCTCCACCATCCGCTCCCGCAGCACCGCCAGGTCGTCGTACGATAGCGGCGCGTTCAGGAACTCGCTCGCTGCCCGGATGATCTTCCAGTCGGTCCGCGCAGCGCCCGGAAGGCCGGTCGCTGGCCGCGTCACCTGGACGCGGCCTTCCGTGTTGACGTAGGTGCCCGACTTCTCCGTGTACGCCGCGCCCGGCAGAATCACATCGGCCAGCTGCGCACCGCGATCACCGTGGTGGCCCTGGTACACCACAAAGGCGTCCTTGGGGATGTCGGCCTCGGAGATCTCGTCCGCACCCAGCAGCCAGATGAACTTGGGCTCGGTGTCGGCCACGGCCTGCGACGGCGGCACGAAGCCGACCTCGAACGCGCCCGCGCGCGACGCCGCCCGCTGCAGAACGTTGTAACCGTTCCACTCCTCGGTCAAGAAGTTCGAGGCGTGCTTGTCGACATAGCTGCCGATCAGCTCGTAGAAGGCCTTGGCGTCGGCGTGGTCTGTCACGCCCGAGCCCACGATGATCATGGGCTTCTTGGCCGCCTGCAGCTTCTTGCCGAACGGCCCAGCCAGCGCCGTCTTCAGCGCAGCGTAGTCTGTGCCGAGGTGCTCAAACTCAAAGGTCGACTTCCACGGCTCGCCCACAACACCAACCTCCAGGTCCGAGCGCAGCCACTGCTTGCGGATGCGGGCGTTCAGCACCGCCGCCTCGTGCCGCGGGTTGCTGCCGACAATCAGGATGCAGTCGGCCTCCTCGATGCCCCAGATCTTGGAGTTGAAGAGGTAGTTGGACCGCACGTCCACACCGTGGGCGATGGGTCCCTTGCCCGCCGGCGTGTCGATGGTCAGGTTGTCAGAGCCCAGCCGGTTGGCCAGGTCCTTCAGGGCCACCAGGGACTCGACCTCGACGAGCTCACCGGCAATCGCCTTGAACTCGTTGGGTTTGGGAGCGACCTTGCGGAAGCCCATGGCCACCTCGGTCAGGGCCTGTTCCCACGAGGCCGGCTCGAAGCGGCCGTCCCGACGCACCAGAGGCATGGTCAGGCGCTGCGTCTTGAGCCCGTCGCAGGCAAAGCGCGACTTGTCGTTGATCCACTCCTCGTTGACGTCGTCGTTGAGGCGCGGCAGGACACGGATGACCTCGAGGCCGCGCGAGTCCACGCGGATGTTGGAGCCAAGGGCGTCCAGCACGTCAACAGTCTCGGTGTGCTTCAGCTCCCATGGCCGGGTCTTGAACGCATAGGGCTTCGCGGTCAGGGCGCCGACGGGGCAGAGGTCGATGATGTTGCCAGACATCTCCGAGTCGAGGTTCTTCTCCAGGTAGGTGCCGATCTGCAGGTCGTTGCCACGGCCCGTCGATCCCATCTCCGGCATGCCGGCGATGTCGTTTGAGAAACGGACGCACCGAGTGCAGTGGATACACCGGTTCATGGAGGTCTTGATCAGGGGGCCAATGTTCTTGTCCTCGACGGCACGCTTGCCGCCAATCTCGTGGAAGCGGCCACGGTCACGGCCGTACCGCATCGACTGGTCCTGCAGATCACACTCACCACCCTGGTCGCAGACGGGGCAGTCTAGTGGGTGGTTGGACAGGAGGAACTCCATCACGCCCTCGCGAGCCTTGTGCACCTTTTCGGAGTTGGTGTGGACGACCATGCCGGGCTGGACGGGCCACGCGCACGACGCTACCGGTTTCGGTGCCCGCTCAACCTCGACCAGGCACATTCGGCAATTTCCCGCAATCATGAGCTTCCTGTAATTTGCGAGTCCCTGTCAGCTAGCTGTCTTGCCCAACAAATGTACATCCAACACTACCGCGTGGCGGGTCGGTGGTCGGCCGCGGGGGGGGGGACATTGGGCCACTGGGGCATTGGGGAATGAACGAACTCGTGATAGCAGTATCTGTTTGCATGAAAAAAGTAGTTGTTAGCCTTCTGTTCTGGTAGCCTTCCGTAGGAGAATTGAGTTCAGGCCACGGCTCACCTTGGGACTGTTGACCCAGCCTTCTCGCAAGCCTGGATGAGAGCCGAACCGGCTATTGCACGAATCAATGCGTTAGTTCCCTCAATTGAATCCGGCTATCGTCAATGGTCGTCGTCCGCGCCTTACCTTCTATGGAGACCTTCTTGCCATCTGTTCACCGCATGCCCGTTAGTTCCGCAGTCTCTTCTCCCACACGCTGCTGGATGTGCCGGAAGTGGTTCGAGACGTACCAATTGTGAGCTCAACCTCGGCAGGCCGCTGGACCGTCGCTGAGAAGGCGCGGCTGGCCTTCACGGCGTGCCTGCCATTCCGCCACGCCGACCGAGCAATGGATTGCCGCAGCATCGTCGGTTGTGTTGATTTTTAACTTTTGACGGCCGAATTGACGGCAGACAAGAACAAACAAGAGGAAGCCGCCGCGGCCGTGACAGTCGAGGGAAGAGGCGACGCCAATGGCCCGTGGGTAGCGATGGCTGTCGAGAGAGGGCGCGGTCGTGGGTTGCTCGTCGGCAGCACCTTTTTTGCGTTGCTTCGGTTTTTTGAGGAGTGGGCAAAACGGCACCACGGGGACGAAGGGACGAGTGCTTTTCCGTTCGAATTGGCCGCGATTGGGTTCGGCTCGCTCCTGATTGGTTGGGAAAAGTCACTGTCGCTCCATACCGGAACAGAGCTCAAGGTATTCTCTGATTGGTCGGCTGTTCCTCTGGCCCGCCCCACTGATTTGATACGATATATTTTAGTTTGTGTGAAGCCTATTTTTCGCGTTTTTCTCTTTTCTCTTCAAACAAATTGTACCACGGGCACACTTTATTGTAGGTGAGCTTGAGCTTCCGCCCTGCACTCTTGTGCGACGGTTGTTTCTGTCGAGTCTTCCTCTATCTTGTGCCCAAGATAAACTTTCGGCACCGATTATGGAAGCATGGGAGAGACAAAACTTGTCTCCATGGCCAGCGCCTCTTACCGCCGGTTGCTACATACATTTCCGACAACCACTCGAATGTTTTCCCCCACGATCATTTCGTTTGCAGGATGGAGAAGGGATGGCAAATATAGGATCGGTTATTACTACGCTACTAGTTATGTTACTGGACGCCATGAAAGGCGTGCAAGAGCAAAGCGTACAGGAGAAGAAGAATCTGGTGGCGGACCGCGTCTTGCTTCCCTCACGTTCCGGTCATTCTCACATCCTCTGACGAAGAACTCCGGAGTCGCGGTGTAGATGACCGCGTAGTCGTATGACCCGTGCTTGCTGCAGTCTCGTTCGTCGTAGGCAGTCCGCCGAGTCGCGCTTCCATCGCCCTCTGCTCCTTGCCTAGCGCAACGGTCCATTGCGACTGGATCCCAAAAATGTGTCCCTCGTAGCCGCGCATCTTGTTCAGGACTTTCTCGACCACTTCCTGCAGCTGTCGCACTGTGTCCTTCCGGTCGCGGTAGTCCAGCACCGATGCAAACTGCGGCATGTGTCGAGACAGCTCGAGGTTGGTGACATTGTAGTCGACGCCAGGCGCAGCGGGTGCCCGCATGTTCTTGAGCAGGGCATCGGTCTCGTCCGCACCGGCGCCCTCGTTTGCTTCGACCTTGCCGGTCTCGGCGGCCATCGCAGTGTGCGTCAGGATGCGCGTGCGGTCCATCTCGGCAAGGTACATCATTCCCCCGCAAACACCCGTCCGGTGGAAGTCGATGCTTTGCAGCATGGCCTGGGCGCGTTCGACAGGGTCGCGGGGTGCTTCAAAGGGCGCCGTGATGTCGCTATCCAGAGGCACAAACATGGCCGGGACCACATCGACGACCCGCGGCGGAAGCTTTGTGGCAGTCGCCGAGGTTGTCGTGCTTGTCGTCGGTGCAGTATCGACGGCGGCAGATTTCGTCATCGCAGGACGTCCACGACCGGCCGGAGGTGCCATGGTGCATCGGTCGTGCAAAGAAAGGCGCTTGTTCTGTGTGTTCTATGTCGCTACCCGGAAGGGCGGTTGGACAGTTGATGGCGGTCTGCTTTCGTATTGTTTTACACCTTTTTTTTTGGCAGGCTGTTGGCCGTCTGTTGTGTCTCAGCCGCTGGTAAAATAGCAGCAGCTGCTGCTGTGCAGCCTTGCCTGCCGCTTTCCAATCAGGGCGGACAAACACATGACCAAGTCGGCCTGAAAAGTTGCGTGCGGCACTACGGCTGAGCCAAACCTGGAATAATTATTCATTTCTTCATACACATTATCGAGATATTATATTTACATGCCAAAGGTGAATGCAGCCTCGAGACACAACAAGACACAATATGGTATATGTAAACGATGATGCACCTGAAAATGCAAGAACTGCACCGCGTCTTCTCTTTGTTCATGAGACCAGACTCGCCGGCAAAGTCAAACACGCTGCAGGTCGACCAGTGCTCGTGTGCCTCTTTGCTATTTCTGGCACTAGTACAAAAGTCGACAGCTGTGGATGGCTGGCGAAGAATATGGCGAGAAACGTGGCGAGCCGAGTTGCTCCAAAAGCGTGTAGAAGGCTGAGCTGGAGGTTCCGACATAGGTCCTCTTGCGTGTTGACGGCCGTTCGGGTAGCTGGAAGCATCCGGTCTCGAGAGGTCGATTCGACTGCGTCGTGGATGCTTTGTCTCCACCCCCAGAGGCAGCTAGAAAATGAGTTTTGATGTGCCTTTTTTTTTTTGCGCCTTTTGTGTCTTGTTTCGCCATCGATGGTCCCTTATCATCTAGATGGCAGGACCTTTCTGGCGTACTCGCGCAGGACAACCAGGGCCGCCCGGACATTGTCTTCTAGTCGTCGGTCCTTTCGCCGTCGCATAAACAGCAAGAGGAAGATCAGCAGGACAATATCAACGGCGAAGTGCTTCACCAGAATCCACGCGCCCCAGCCGAACCAAGCCATGGGTGTCCTCTCCCTGTGAGACCGGTACTCCCGCCCCGCTGCAATTTGCTCACGGAGAGCGGCAACCTCAGCCGACAGCTTCACCATGGCGCGCTCCATCTTCCGTATCCACTTGCTCCCCTTCCGGACGAACTGACTGTCGCCATCCGCTGGCCCGGCCTCCTCGTCTTCGTTGTTGTCCTCTTCTTCGGCTGCGTCTAGTTCTTCGTCGATGAGCCGCATCCGGTTCTCCCGCTCCGCCTCGTTCTCTTCGCTCATCGGACTCAGCATTTTCAGAGGAACGCCTGGGGCAGTGACGTCCTCACCACCGCTGCCGGCATAGCCTCCGTGTCCTCCGCTAGCACGCCCTTGTGACATGCTCTCGCGACGGGGGATGTCCGGCATGCCATATAGGTTTTCCTTTCGGTACGAGCCGGACGAGCTGGGCGTGTGGTTGTCTTTGATCTGATTCCAGACAAACTCGAGCTCGGCCACCAGTTCCGCGGCCGTCCTGCAGAGAACACATCAGCTGGTGCTATTTCACGTGGCAGACCCCAATTCCTGTTTGCGGGGGAGGGAGGGGAAAGGCTCACGGTGTGGTCGCATAGGTGTGCATAGTCTCGATGAGTGTCTCAATGTAACGCCGCTTTGCCTCGGTCCGGCCGAGTCCGCGCTGCGCGTTCCAAGCATCCCATTTGTCCTGCTCGCGACGGAGCTCGTCGTATGCCAAGCCGGAGTGCGGGTTTGGCCGCTCCATGACGCCGTCTACATCGCCCTCCATGGCCTGCTTGTAGAGCCCGTAGAGGCGCATCCGGTCGCCCGGCGGTGGGCGCGTGGCCCCCGTCTTGGGAATCTTCTTCACGGTGTTGAGGGCATGGACAAATACCCGATCTAGAAGCGGAACGCAGAGTCAGCGGTCGGCGAGTGAGGGAGGGATGTTTCGAGGGCGAGACAGAGCGCGACACGTACCAACCGAGTCAGCCATCTTAAATTAGTGCTGAGGCGGAGGGAGGAGGGAGGATAATTGTCGGTGTGTCGTGTTTTCGAGCTTCGTGTTGTTCGTGTCGCGATGCGGCGTGACGTCTTCGCCGTGCTGACAAGAAGCGCCTCCTCGGCTCGTAGGGCTGGCGACTGCCACGCGGATGACAGGCTGGAAGCCGAGGACTGTGGCAAGAGGAAGATCGAGATAGGAAGCTTGTGGGTGCGAAAGTAATCGCCAGTTTACTTCCGCATTGCCGCAACAGGAGTTGTCGATGTCAGCCCAAGAGAAGCATGCCCCAAGTGCCCTCCCTGTCGGTAGCCAAGCCCGGTGGAAGAATCGCAGACCCTGGCGTCCTCGGTATTATCTCGCACAGGTGGTGTGGGTTTTGTGTGGGCTTCTGCCATAGAGCCTTGCATCGCCCCTTCTACTGCCTCGGTGCGTGATGGAGCTAGCCCCCAAGTAGGCAGGCGCGCTACGCTTGTTTGCTGCTATTACCGGGCAATTAGCAACAGCATCTTACAGATACAGCGGACAGGGTTGTGGTTTAGCACTGTAAATCGGGACGGGCAGCGTTCGCCAAAACACGTGAAACCCCCATGTTCTGCAAGTCGGTTATCGGGTCGCCCCCAGGTTTGAGCTGACGCATTTCTTCCTGACCGACAACATCACGCATGAACTACGCGAATTATCCATGGAACATGCGTCGAACGATCTAAAATTAATTCGATGATCAAGGAAAATAGAATGCACCAGTGTACCAAAAATAAGCTTCGCCGCATAACCAGAAAGCCTGGCAGGTAGCTGGATGCAATTGCCGGCCTCAAAGTCAATAATGGCTTTTACTTGCAATTTGTTAATTAAGATTGCCGCTGAATGGTCACGCGAGAAGAGAATGCTTGAGGAACTCCACGTCATCCCTAGCACTCGTACTCATTCATTGCTGTGATGCTACGCTGGAGCCTTGGCTATTCTTCGTGGGACGCCGGCGTGTTAAAGATGCACACTTCGCGATGGAACTGCATGCCAAGGGTGCTGGAGGCTTGCGAGTCCAGCCTCCCGGTTGGTATGGGCTTGACTCTTCTCGATTCTTCCTGTCTTTGCTCTGTTTCGCTGTCAAGCTAATGATATTGAAGCTATTCGGTTGGATGGCCACGTTGAAAGACCAAACAAGGTACAATAGCATTCATAGTTGGCGATTTCCTAAAGGCTATTTTCTTTCATCCTGCTCGCAGATATTTCTGTAGGTGTCGCCTGGAGTGCAGCAAAACTCGGGCCTGTCTATTTGTAGGATGCCTTTCCACGAATACAGAGTATTACCTCTCTGGCCGTGTATTTCACACGAAATCCAGCGCATTCACTGACTCGCCAGAAGCAAATTGACGGGCCGACTCACAAAGTATAGCACAAAAAGTCCAGTCTCCGGTTGCCATCTCTACAATCACCAAGGTTTTATGTGCACTCCAAGGACGGGTAGAAACTGCATGAAGTAATTCAGCACGCTATGCCATTCCGCAGATGCTATAAACTCCTCTGTACTCCTTGCTGTCCGTCCGGCAAACCCTTCAGGATGAAATACCGGTTGCTTCTTCCAAAGCCGCCCTTCCCAGATCACGCCCCGGCCTCTTCCTGGGCCTCCCTCGCTGCCAAAAACGCCATTTTCTTATTGATGTAGAACTTGAGCGCTTTCTTGTTCCTCAGTGCCGCTTCGGCCGCTTTGTTTCCTGCATCTTTCTTCGATAAATCGCTCCCATGCCCCAGGAACGTCGTCTGGCCCCAGCCCTCGACAGTCAACCCTATCGTGAAGAGAGGCAGGTCGTGGTTCTTATCCTTCCTGACCTTGCTCTGAACATCATTGTAATTTATTTTGACACCACTGCATCCAATCAACGAAGAAAGCTGTACCTTCGCGGATTTTGGAACCACTGGCACGTCGGATGCCTCAATGGCCTGTTGTTGCCGGACTTCGGCTTGGATATCCTTTTGAAGTGTCAGCGCCCACAGAGGCTTCAGCCAACCTCTTGCTAGCTCGACTCCTTGCGGACCGGAGTGGATGAGAGCCCCAACGTAGGCCTCAAAGATGTCCCCATACAACTTTTGTCGTTCTTTCCCACCTGCCCTTGAGCCATTCCCTTGTCCTGTGTTCTGAAGCTCTGGGGGGATAACAACACGTTTGTCGAAACCATAGTGCAGAGAGTATTGTGCTAGGTTGGAGTTGCGCACAAGTCGTTCTCGCAGATGAGACAATCGCCCGGGCATCAAGTTTGGGAACGTCTGGGAGAGATATTCTGATGCCACGTGGTAAATAAAGGCATCGCCCAAGAATTCGAGTTTCTCGTAGCTCTCTTCAAAATCATTCAGCCGTGCTCCATGATGCGTAAAGGCCATCTTCTCCAGCACTGCATCTGGAATGTGTGGCAGTGGTGGGTGAGTCGCCGGTATGTCTGACAGCGCCCAGGCTGTCAGAGGGCCGAGTGGGGGTATTGGGTGTTTGAAAGACGTGCTGCTATGGGTCGATTCCGTCTCGTCTTTCTTGTCTGTTTGTATGCCTGTCGGTATCGGAGGGTCATTATTTTCTCCTTGCCGTGCAGAAGTTGGCTTCTGTCCGATGTTGCTGATAGATTCGAATGCAGGAAGCAAAATCTGGCTTAGCTCCACAAATCGCGCCGGAAGAGTATCATGTGTTGGGGTCTCTCCATTTTTGAGAGACTGGAGACAGTCAAGTAGTTCGTCCGAGTGTGCAAGAAGCAGGGCAACTCCGTCTTTGGGATGCTTGGAGGTTGTCTTCGTCTTCGGACGCTTAGAGGGCTGGCTCGAGCCGGAAGCACTTACTTCACCGGGCCCAGTAACTTCACAATGAAGCCTCTTCATAATGAAAGTACAGGTTCATAACCAGGTCAGATAAGGCACGTTACAAACTATGTAGTATGAAAAAATTTGGGCTTCATGAAATTTTGTTGTTTGAAGATTTGGTAAGTGATAAAAAAATTTACGTCAGCAAAAGATCACTCGTATTTCTGCCTTGTTTTTTAGGCACGGATAGGGAAGCAACATGTGGGATTTTTGTTCTAAAACTTGATTGGCTATGCACATCGCCCCACCCAGGCGCTGTTGCGAATTTTAGCTATCCGAAGAGAACGTCAGTCGTAATGATTTGCACCAGTCTTCAGCATCGGTAGAATTGCATGACTGTGTACCAACAAAATGAGCGTCTCTCGTTCTCGGCTTCTTGACCTCATGAAGGTGTGTTTATTGTCCTTCAATTGATTTGGTGAACGACAGCTAATCCCACCAGGTTCAATGCCGGATTTTCGCGACGACATACAACCCCGAGGGCATCCGTATGGGAAACAAAGTTCTACGCCAGAGACTCCGTGGCCCAGCATTGGCAGCGTATTACCCAAAACGAGTTGTCACGTTCAAGGATTTGCAGAGGGAATTTGGCCCTGAGCTATTGGTAGACGATGAGTGGGATGAGGACCGACTCGAGAGCAATGCTGGGTAAGTCCCGTGCAGTAGATCCCGCATCAGGGTATAATGGTTGGCTCTAATACTAACGACTTAACAGCTTGAGGGCCCGTGGCAAAGGCCCAGCGAAGAGAAGAGGCACCGCAGCAGGTAAGAATGTGCCTTGACCTGGTTACATGAATTAATGACTTACGTCAAATAGATACCAAGAAGGGGAAAAAATGAGGTGGGCAGCGATTGTACGATATGTAATGGATATGACAGAGAACGATCCCCTAAGTTGTTATAATTAGGTAGAAATGATCAGGAAAAGTAGAACGTCCATGGCAGCAAGCATCAAACAAAGTTTCTTGGCTCTCAATTGCCGAAGTATGTGCATTGTACAATCTGCGGTAGGTGTCGGTTGCAAGAGCCTGTCCGCGTTTCAACCCTCTGATTGCGGGCAAATCACCGGCTTTCGGTAGTCATGGACTGAAGAGGAAGTCTCTGGTGAGCTCTCGGTGTTATTTCTTGTCACTGCTGTTTTCAAAAAAGATCCGAATTCGGAGGCATCTTTGCTCTCTACTCTCGCACTCTGTTTTTCCAATCCACGGCTATCGCTCCTCTTTTGTTATTGGACTTCATCTTCGTCTGCTTTCTCGCTTTCCCTACGTTATCTCCTCCAGGCTCACATTCAGTCTTATTCCTTCGTTAAGCCCGGATATTCAGCCACGGGTTTCTGTTCTTGCACTTCTATAACCTTCGCGGCTTCAGTGACCGATGGCATGCTATTGGTGTAACCTTCCCATTTCCTAATTCTGGGTCGTGGTTACCTCAACTTTTCACCCACCAATATTCACGCATCGCGTTGCTAATTTCTTGACATGGGTCTTTGCATCCCATCATCGCCACCGCCATCCATCTTTCTTTCCTCTTTCTCCATCCCCTCGTGCACGCCTTCCCCCCGGTGCCTTCGTGGTGTCCAAATACGGCAAGAAACTCACACGAATCGGTCGACCCTTCCTTTAGGATAACCTTCTCCATTTTGTGTGATATTCAATCTTATACACCATATTCAACTATTTCTTTCTTTTTTTTTGAATCTCCCCCCTTCCCAATTTTTTCCCTTCTTGTTTTCCATTCCTCCACTCGTTTTCTCGTCATCTCGTCATCGCCTCACTTCTTTCAACCTTTCTCATCACCGATTTTTGCTTCTCCATCTTCTATCCAAATTCATTTTTGCTCCTGCGTTTTCGTTTCGTTTTCCTTGGTTTATTACACTGATCTATCACGACATTTCCGTCGTAATCTGTTTCAGTTACATGTCGACTGATCCCGCCGTTCTAACCAGTCAAGCTTTCACCGGATCTGAAAAAGCTGCTGGCGGAAATGTCTGCGATTCCATCGACAGGGTCGCCTCTTGAACGGCACCCATCTGGGTCTAGGGGAGTTGCCCAAGATGAGAACTCTCTGAAATGTTCTCATGACAACACCAACACCGTCATGGGCTCTCAGGTACGAGGCACCTGATCTTCTCTTCCTAGTTGGTGAATTAACCCTTCTGTGAAGGGTCTGAGAAATGACGTTGCTACACTGGGATGCAAAATTAACACTCTTTTTACCACATCATCGTCCCTGTACTAACCCCCTATTGATACAGGACGCATTCTCTAGCCTCAGAAAAGGTGTTGTAACTTTGACTTCCTCCAAATTTGCCAATAAAACAGGGCCAAAGGTATGCTTCCTTGAATTTTCTGACTTCGAGTCATGCATATAAATTGACGAAACTTCCCCATAGTCAAACGGTGATGCAACCTCGCCCACTGTGTATCCAATGGACACCCTCCTTGCCAAGCTCTCAGAGCAACAGGCTGCCATTCTTGAGCAAAGTGATAGCATGAAGAGAGCCGAAGAGGAGGCGGCGTATGCACGGGCTGTCGAGCAACAATCTTGCAACTCAGTTCCGACGAGTTTTGCTATTGACGGTCTAAATGGGCCTTCCGGAATGGCGGCGGAATCCTCAAGTGTCTCCCCTAAAGACAATACCATGGCATCAGAGGAGTTGCTTCGCCTGAAACTCGAGCTTGCACAGGCACATAATCAAATCACTCGCCTAGACCAAGAATTGACCCAGTCTCGGGTCTCAAAACCGGAATCTTCGAACATTATGTCCCTTGTTACTCCGGATACCGAGGACCCAGCCAGCTCCAGCTTCGATCATGCCATACACCGTCCCTTAAGAGGGGCTACAACTGCAAGCACAATAAAGCCTCTGTATGCTCGAGACAATATCTGGTCACTCCCTGGAGAGGGACGCACAAGCACAGCGGAGAGTTTTGTCTCTGGGACCATTGGGCGTGCTCGAGGAATGTGGCGGAATGAGCCAAAGCATCCTGGACTTCAGCATGCATTTCCTACGGCAACAGCTACCCCCATCACAGAAGCACCCCACCCACAGCAGGCTTCCATATGGCCAACAATGCGCGCCAGCAATCAAACCCTTATGAACCCGGGTATACAGGCATTCGGGGAAACTCCTCCAGCTATGGACGATGTCCGCAATGATAGACTGACACCGGACAGCGACTCGCTCATGCGGTACTCTTCTCGTCGGCGAGGAAACAGGTTTGACACTCGTGTTGGACCCAGCCAAAGTCTCGGAACATTTGGAGGATATAACTTTGGTCAGTCTCAGTTTGATACAAATGACGACTTCCCGACCGGGGGGGGAGGTCAAGTAGTCAATGGCAACATGTTCCCTCAGTATCAACAACAACCAATCGGCACGCCTCTGTCCCCGCACGCAACAGAGTTCACCTCTGGAAGTGGTTCACAGTGGAATAGTGATGTGAGCCGTTTCCTGAACTGAAAATCAAAGACAAACTGGCTAATATTTCTGCTTTTGATAGACGCAGACATCCGTTTCCGACAACCAAACTTTTGTGCCTACTACCGAACCTCTGAATTACCGTCGACTACTCGACAGAAACGTCAACTGCAACTGGAAATACATTGTTGATAAAATTGTTTGCAGCAACGACCAACAGGCGTCCATCTTCCTTCAACAAAAACTGAAGGTTGGCACTGCGGATCAGAAATATGAAATTGTGGAAGCAATCGTTGCACAGGCGTATCCTTTAATGATCAACCGGTTCGGAAATTTCTTGGTCCAGCGGTGCTTTGAACACGGGACTCCAGAACAGATCATCAAGATCGCAGAAGCAATCCGCGGGAATACCCTCAGTTTGTCCATGGACCCCTTTGGATGCCATGTTGTCCAGAAAGCCTTCGATTCCGTCCCAGAGGATTACAAGGCCATAATGGTGCATGAGTTACTCCGACGCATTCCGGAGACGGTTATCCACCGCTACGCTTGCCATGTCTGGCAGAAGCTCTTTGAGTTGCGCTGGAATGATTCCCCTCCTCAGATCATGAAATACGTCAATGAGGCATTGCGCGGAATGTGGCATGAAGTCGCTCTTGGGGAGACAGGCAGTCTTGTGGTCCAAAACATTTTCGAGAACTGTCTGGAGGAAGACAAGGTAAGCTTTGTTATTCTTGTGCCCTGCAATTTGTGTTGATACTAATACTACGCAGCGCCCCTGCATCGAGGAAGTCCTGGCAAATATCGATGTGGTCGCCCATGGTCAGTTTGGCAACTGGTGCATTCAACATATCTGCGAGCATGGCGCTCCAAATGATCGCGGCAGAGCTATCGACCATGTCATTCTCTATGCTGCAGAGTACAGCATGGATCAATTCGCCTCCAAGGTTGTTGAGAAATGTCTGAAGATCGACGGCGCCGAGTTCCTGAGCCGCTACCTTGATCGTGTCTGCGAGGGACGGGTCGATCGTCCTCGTATCCCACTTATTGACATTGCGAGTGACCAGTACGGAAATTACCTGATCCAATACATCTTGACGCATGCCAGCCCACAGCATCGTGAGATCGTTGCTGCCCATATCAGGAAGCACATGGTTTCACTTCGTGGATCCAAATTTGGCTCACGCGTTGGAATGCTCTGTACGAATCCTGCTGTCGCAACACGGCCCGGTCCGGGAGTAGGGCCATCTGTTGGGCGTTTGCCTCCTCGATACGGTGGGTATCGATGAATTATGTCGGTTCTTCCTCAAAGACAACCACTCCACATAGTTGTTCTCCCACATTATACACCAAGATCCAATTTGATATCCAAGATGTCACACTAACAGGCAATTCAAGATTCCGGACAGTCTCACCAACGAAGGGAAACTTCTCTGGCATTTTTCCACCCTGCATGATTTCGTCGATAACAGCTCATCGCTGTCCTTTGCTATCCTGTCTCCTCGTTACTTTATTCCCTTACTGTCAGCCACGCATGCACTCTTTGAAACATATTCCCATTCGGAAGGTACCGGCACGACAAGAAATCTCCTATTACAAACATCTTCTAGCAGCTATCTACAAATCACTCGAAATCCTACGCTCGGGAGGCTACTGCCCAAGCCGAGTCCCTTGGACACAACATGGTTATGGTTTTTGCGATATTGAAGCGTTGTAATATTTGCGTGTATGGGGAGGCCACAGAAGAGAACAACCCGATTGAGGCGTTCAACATCTTATTATGCTCACTAGGGAGTGTTTGTGACGCCCAGCAAAGAACAATCTCTCATTTTCTGCATGGACTGTCTCAACATGTAGCCTGTCGCAGGCGGGTTTGCCTGCTAGTTTTATGCGGACAAGCTAAACAAAATAGTTCGCAGCATCAGCAAGGCATTGAATTGTAACTTTTTTGTTTTATTCAAGAGAAAATGGCACGGGGAATTCTATTTTACATCTCTAAGTGCCAACAGATGCGTCGCTTGGCAATCGGCCGGAGCCAAAGCCGAGATCCGGCATGGAATGCACGTTTAGAGTTAGCATGACATTACAAGCAGCTATTACAAGTAAAATGAGCACAATGCCATTTATTTATTTGACGGCCCGAGACCCGATATCAGAGGCTGGCCTAGGAGCTGCAACTACATTGCATGGCCCTATCCTTTCGGGGAACATCTTGGGTCCAGCGCAATTCTTCTTCAGGATCTCCACTGTAGGGTTGGCCGTCAAAAACTCGACCGTGCCAAGAGTCCTCAAAAGGGTGAAGGGCCATGTGGATGATGCGGCGGAGGACATCGCGCTCGCCGTTCTTCTCGACACGTCGAATAACCTCGTCAAGGATCCACCCGCGAGGGATGAAGGTTGGGTTGACAGCCTTCATAGCGCGGATGCGCCCGGCGTCGGCGTCGCCTTCAGGGATCTGGCCGCTCTGTGCGAGAATGCGGCGGCGCCACTCTGCTAGCCATTTGGCTATGCGCTCCCGTGCATCCTCCTCGCCGGTGCCGCTGGCAATTCCTTCTCGGTAGAAGAAAATGGCGGCCTTGCTGTGACGCTGCTCGTCCGTAGCTAGATCTGCCAAGCGGAGGTTGCTGAGGCGGCGGAAAAACAAATTGAAGTCGAGCTCCAAGCTCTGCATGACTTCGAGCAGGCTCGTGATGAGGGGATCTATGCTGTCTGGGTCGGCCAGGTCGGCGGTGGTCGGCGGAGACAGCCCAAGCCGGGCGGCAAAGAGGCGCTTGTACGTGGCCATGAACAGGTTCTTGTACTCGGTGCCGGCGCGCATGATGATGGCCTCGCCTTGGGTAGCAAAGCTTTCGGCAGCCTTTTCGACCTCGGCCTCGGAAGGTTTCCGACCATTCTCTAAAGGGGTCACATCGGCCTTGGCCAGTCCCATGATTCCATCCTTGATGAACACCGGATCGTCCACTCGGCCGCCCGCGGCGATCACAGCCCCGATGGCCTCGCCGAAGCGGACCAGATTCCACCAGACAATGGAGGGCTGGTTCTGGTAGCTGTAGCGCAGGTGGTGGTCGTCGTGGTTGGGGGTGTAGGTGGGGTCAAAGTTGTCGAGGAAGGCAAAGGGCCCAAAGTCCATGGACAGGCCATAGATGGACGTGTTATCCGTGTTGAGCACGCCGTTCATGAAGCCGTAGGCCTGCCAGTAGGCGACAGTGACGGCGTTGCGGCGCACGACTTCGCGGTAGAAGCGGGCGAAGCGGTTCTCGGCGGACGCAGGGGGCCCCTGCAAGGCGTCGGCGGCCACGCCTCGGGGGGGCTCGAGGAGAGCAGCGACAGCCGCTGCATTGGCGTCGCCGCCGCCATCGGGCAGCCGCCCCGGCAGCGTGTCCCAGCCGCCGAAGATGGTCTCGGCCGCGTATGTTGCCAGCTGGAGGGTCAGCGTGCGGTTGCCGCGGGCGTGCAGCAGGTCAAAGGTGCCGAGACGCAGCCAGGACTCGGCGAAGCGCACGACGACGGCGCCCGGCTCCAGCCTCTCGCGCTGCACCAGTACATCCTTGAGCAGCGTCAGCGCCAGCGCGCGCGTGGTCGGAATGCCCAGGCCGTGCAGGGCCTCGCTCGCCACAAACTCGCGGATGCTGCTGCGCAGAACAGCCTGACCGTCGGCAAAGCGGCTGTATGGCGTGCTGCCAGCACCCTTGAGCTGCACCTCGTACGACCGCGGCGGCTCCGACGTCCCGGATACGGGCACCTCAAACAGCGAGATGGCTCGGCCGTCACCCAGCTGGCCGGCCCAGTTGCCAAACTGAAAACCGCCATAGCACTGTGCCCAAGGATACGGTTGCTGCTGCTGCTGCTGCTTCGCCAGGTCGGCTGCGCTGTCTGTCGGCTTGGGGGCCGCACCATCCTCCCAGCCCCACAGCCGGTTGCCGGCTGCTGTCTGCCGGAAGTCCTCGGTGGCGGCCTCCGAGGGGAGCAGGCCCAGATCCTGCAGTGCCGCAGGCGACGTCGCCAGCAGCTCCGGGTCGTCGCTACCCTCGGGCCGTACCCACGTGAAGAGGGCACCTTTGACGAGGCGCGGAGTGATGGCATCGCGCGGGGTCCTGTGCGATGCGGCAGGGGTCGGGAACCGGGGGTCAGCCGGGAGGGCCTGGGTAAAGCGCCACGTCTTGGGCAGCGAGGCCAGGGTATAGCTGGCGTCTGACCGAGGCGGACGGCCATTGGGAGCGGCCATCGCGGCACTGTGGAGGCCGCAGTCGGGGCGGGGCCGATGCTGCACCCTAAGAGCACGGCGGGGCGACGGGGCGGCGGCGGCACGACAGACAAACGCCCGGCAGTGCATCAAGACGTCCCGAATGCTTTTGCTCTTGTTGCAGTGACCTCCTGTCCTATAGCGGTAATCAAGTGGGGGGTCGGACGAAAAGGGCTGCCACGGAGATATCTGAGCCCAAGTCCGACTGCTCAAGAGTGGGGAAGAGACACTACTCGGATACCAAACAGATGCAATATTTTTTTGTATTTGCACTATTCCAACTGCGCACAGTTTCACTCACCCGCCGGATCCATGTCGTCCCAGTTCGCTGGTGATCCGACCGGCCGACAATGGGTGCTGCGCTCTAGGCAGAACGCCGCGGGATTTTGTTGGCCCTCGATCGCTGCTTCCGTAACGGGTCCTCTCACGCTACTGCTAGGGAGCTATTGCGTCATGTTCCGCCCCGAAGTCATGACCAGCTGTACAATCATTGCTGCGGGGCGGACAACACTGTAGCACTATCCAAGTACCCGAGGCCGTTATATGCAACCGCTAGCTATCACCCTCGCTATTTATACAGCTCCCCCCCCCCCCTCTTCCCTTGTGTTGTGAAATGGTCCAGATAACAACTGGTCAACCAGCCCACGTCTTACCCTATGCGGACAGCCATTGCCCGATCCGCTGCCCGTCTCTCCCAGGTGTCTTTGCACCTGCGTCCAGCTACCATGGCTACCATTCCAACTTTGAAGCTCAATGACGGCCGCGAGATCCCTGTCCTCGCATACGGACTTGGCACGGCCAACTACAAGGGCTCGCGCACCGAATTTGATCAGAAGATTGCCGATGACACCGTGCAGGCCATCAAGGTCGGCTACACCCACATTGATGGAGCCGAGGGTATGTCCTGTATCCATCATCGCCCTGCCGTCTTGCTTGCTGCCCTCAGCAAAACTAACTCCCCCAAGTCTATGGAAACGAGGAGGAGATGGGCGCTGCCATCAAGGCCGCCAGCGTTCCGCGCGAGAAGCTCTATGTCGTGACCAAGTACAACCCCAAGCCCGACGGCACCGTCGAGGACTCGTTTGCGCTGTCGCTGAAGAAGCTCGGCGTCAGCTACGTCGACCTCTACCTTATCCACGCACCCTTCTGGAAGGGTGCCGACGAGAAGCAGATCCAGAGCCGCTGGGCCGAGCTCGAGGCCATCCAGGCCTCGGGCCGCGCCAAGTCCATTGGCGTCTCCAACTACTTGCAGGAGCACCTCGAGTACATCCTCAAGACCGCCAAGGTCGTCCCTGCCATCAACCAGATCGAGTTCCACCCCTACCTGCAGCATGGCGACCTCGCCGCTTTCCACCGCGAGCACGGCATTGCCCTCTCCGCCTACGGGCCCCTGTCCGCCATCATCCGCGCCCGCCCTGGTCCCGTCGACCCCAAGTACGCCGAGCTGGCCAAGAAGTACGGCGTCACCGAGGGCGACATTGCCCTGCGCTGGGTCATCGACCAGGGCATCGTCGCCATCACCACCAGCTCCAGCGAGAAGCGCCTGCAGGGCTACCTCGACAACCTCTTCACCTTTAAGCTCACCCCCGCCGAGGTCAACGAGATCTCTGCCTTGGGCAAGCAGAAGCACTTCCGCGGCTTCTGGAACCACATCTTTGGTCCGGAGGACAAGCGCTGAGCTGAGAGAAAAACAGCAGTGGACAGTGTAGATAACGTATTTTTTTTAAAAAAAAAATTGCCAAAGAGAATACCTCATGTCGAAATTGATCTCTCGCTCTCTCTCTTTTCTTTTTCCCCCTCTCTTTTGATTGCGCTCTGTTATGGCGAGGCCACGTACAGATTCGTGCCACCGCCATTCGCTCACAGCTCGTCGTCGGATTCTGTCTCGCTGTCTTCCGGCTCCGGCTCCGATGCCTTGATGGCCGGCTTGATGGCCGGCTTGCTGGCTCCGCCTGCGTTTCTTCCCCTGCCAAAGGCCAGAGTGCGGCGAGGCGGCGGCGCTTCAGTGGCCGGTTCTGCCTGCTTCTGTACCGTTTCTCGTGCTTGTGGTGCCTTTGCCGCTGCCGCCGCTGGCGCCGCCGCCTTGCCTGTTGCTTTCTTGGCTGCGCGGCCACGTCTGGCGGGCTTGGTCTGCTGCACCTCTTCCTCTTTCTCCTTTGGCTCCACACCACTCATAGGCTCATCTGGCTCACTTTCTGTAGACTCGTCATCATGCTCTGTAGTTCGGTCGTCGTCGTTGTCGTCCGAATCTGTCTCAGATGCGGCAGCGGCAGCAGCAGCCTTGGGAGCAGCAGCCTTGCGGCCGGTTCTGGAGGCAGGCTGTTCAAACCCATCGCTGGAGTCCTCCTCCTCCTCCTCTGATGCTGCCGCTCGCCTCTTGGCGCCACGCTTTGCCGGTTTTGCGGGGGCCGCACCGGCCCGCCGCCGCGATGTCCGCTGGCTAGCAGGCGGGAGCGACTCCTCATCTTCCTTGATCTCGGCCTTGGCAGCAACAATCTCATCGGTTGCGTCGCCTGCCTCTTTTTCTGCTGCTTGGGCTAGAAGACGATGCTGTTCTCTGATTTTGACTTTTTTCTCGTTGAGCAGTGTGCAGAACTTCTCAAGCAAAACCCTCTCGTCTTCTTCCTTGGCCTTGAGGAATTCATCAAGCTGATTGCTGAGCTCGCCTACAGCCTTTTCTAGCTCCAGATTCTTGGACACTGCCTTCTCCAGGTCGTCTTGGATCTTTGACCGGCTGTCCACGACTTCACCACACCAGTCAAACAACTCAATACCCTCATCCCCGTCATACGCAAGGGACACTGTGCCGAGGCGTTGCTTGGAAAACATTAGCAAGAACGGCTGCAGCACGGCATATCTGCCCCCTAAAACATACTGTGATGTTCTGGATTCTCCTTCGGATTGTTATCGTGAGCACAGACTCTTCCTGAACAGTCGCCGTCGCGTCCACATTGTCACACGTGTCTCGACCGAGAAGGAGGAAGAACAGGATATGCTCCCACTCGTCTGACGAGCACGGCGCATTCTTCACCCGTAGTCTGTCGATCTTGTCATGCCGCACTGGTATAGGTGCAAGACGTATAGCTCAGCAAATGTTTCAGACTTTCAAAAAAGCAAATTTGTGAACCAGACATTGTCGGTCCCTGTCATCCAGCGGTTGCGAGTCTCAAAAAGACTTACTGACGAGAACATAAGGCGCCACCCCTTCCGTGGTCACCAATTTCACATCGAGAGCCCGAGACGTGGGACCCAGAGGAGACACACGGGCCAGGATGAAGGACCCCTCCTCATCAGAGCGGGGGATCCTTACCACATGAGATGCCTCGCCCGCCATGCCTTTGGTGTGCTCTTTCTATATAGCAAGGTGGCCTCAGCTAAGTATTAATAAGGGCTACTATGTGTGTCAGCAAACAGAGTCGTATTGAGGAGCAGGCGCCCAGCTGAATAACGACATTCAAGGTTCTGCAGTCCCAAGGATGCCGATGAGCAGGGATGGTTAGAGTTGACATGAAACAGACCAGAAATTGAAGGAATGCCGGAACCTTGGGAGCAGCGGCGCGGCCGAGATATGGAGGAGGGGGGAGGTTATGGTGCTTGGAAATTGACGTCCGTGTCGTGCGCAGGTCGAGTCGAAATCAGGTCAGCAAGGGAGAACCCAAGCGACAAACGGCGCCTTGGGGATTAGCGCTGCCGAATATGACGGCAGAACTTTATTTAGAGGTCAGGCAGCGAAATTGTTCGGAATGAGAAAAGCTCGACCATGCCTGCAAGACTGAGATTGAAGGACTGGAGGTGAAGTTCTAGAAAACGAAATGAAGCATCCGAGAGCCGTTTCAACCAGGCAGCAGCACAGACGGTTGCATGAATGGTCTTCTGGAAATCGTTAACGAACCCACAGACGTGGACTGGTGCGTGGCAGCCTCAGATCGATCTAGATGATGATGATATCATGTGATCTGACACGCATTGGCAAAGACGTAAGATACCTTAATGTTGTATCTTACTCTTACGAGACGCTGCATACGATAAAAAATGCTACAGTGAGATACAAATACAAATGCGAGTCGCGAATGCGATAATATTTTCGGGGACATGCTTGTAGAGACAAATCCCACGTCATTGAGTAAGAGCCAATTGGCACAATGAAGAAGGACACCAAAGGAAAAGACAAAACAGTACTATTTGTAAAAAAACAGGATGCGGCGAGAATACCGAGACAATCCTGCGAACCAACAAAGTAGGATGGATGGGAGGACTAGTCGGCATTGAGGGGCGAAACGGCAAGAGCGCGTCTGTTTCGCGTTACCCACGCGCGATGCTTCTGTTATGATTCGGCAAGAACGGCCAATCCAAATACAGGTGAGCTGCGCTGTAACGCAGCAGCCACAGGCACAGATGTGCGCTGGTCTGCAGCTGCCATGTGGCGGACCTGGGCACTTTTGTAGTGTTGCTCTAGCACCAAACCCACCTATTTCTTCTTAAGGCGCCTGCTGTTGCACGGACCTCGACCCGCCCTCACCAACCACCTAAAATCACCCCAGTCTGTTAGGTGCGTCCGCGGCTTTCGCTAGTATTCACTAACAGCCCATTAGACCCTGCACCGCCAGCCGCCACCTGAATTTTTCGAGGGGACCCAGCCATGGTGGCCAGCCGTTCTGAGTGGCTGGTCGCTCTTTCCCCAACCTCTTCACATTCCCAGACTTCTCGCACACATTCCATTCAATCACCTGCCCGAGATCCCACCAGAGCTTTTTTTCTTTCTCCAAACCCGAACCAAACTTCGACTTCATCTTCTCCCCCACGCATACACGCTCTCTTCCCCTTTTCATTTGTGACGTCCCAGACCAGTCGTTTTCTTGGGCAGGTTTGCTCAGTGCCATTCTTTTCTTCCCGATCGCGATACCACTTGCGCGACCGCAGCGCACTCGAAACGCTACCGACGAAACGACGACACCACACTCGCGACGACCAAAAAACTGCAGCCGCCTGGATTCGAAACATATACAGCAGCATCAAAAATACAACCGCATGTCCTAGGAATAGAAATATTCGCGCTCCATTACTCTAAACGATATTTCTCTCCAGCATCGCCGACCCGCCCACCCAACCTGGCTTCCATAGCAGCCTAAGACAAGGAGAAGGACACGACATTGTCTAGCGATTGTTTCTGCGACAAGGAAACAACGAACAGGGACCTCGCTCATCTTTTTCAATCGGATCTATTCACATACGGGAAATCGACAAAAGGATCAAAGGACTGGGAAGATCTAGAAGGACGAATTGACGCAGCAAGAGGAGAGTTCTACTACACAAGACTTCTCACAAACACGACAGCGATCCCCTGGTCTCTGATGACTATGAATTTTGTGCCTTGAACGCGTTCTTCGCCAATTTTCGCCTCTCGCATTATCTCGTGTATCAAAGCGGCAAACCACCGCGGCTTTCTTCTTTGCACGCAGCGTCGTCCTTGCACCGTGTCTGCAACGGGGACGACCGGCGGAGCAGTTCACTACCAAATAAAACAAAAGCGACAATCTCACCATGGAGACATTACGCCTCAAACCGAGGCAACCGGTAGAAGATGCGGTGGAGAATTGGGATGACGACGACTTCATGATTGACGGTGACGACATCACCTTTCGCAGCTCTTCCACCGCCGCACAGAGCTTAACCAACCGCCGCGATTCACATTCTTCATTCCGTTCTGACTTCGAGTCCGTACATGCCGAGGAGGAACAGCAAGTTCTCCTTCCGGGAGATGATGCAAAGTCTACATCGGACGCCATTGCATTAGCTGCACATGCCGGCATTCCGCTGCCAAAGAATGTTCCGCCATCTGCCTTGATGGGTGGCACAATCAAACGATTGGGCGGCCGAAAAATCAAGAAGATCTTTCAAGAAGATTGGGGAGATGATCTGGAATTTCCAGACGACCCTCAACCCCTGCACATCAAGGTGCAGGATGGCTCCAAGTTTCCTGACGTGCTGCGGCAAGTGAGCGGCAGCTCGACACAGTCAAGCCCAGCCAAGTCTGCGAAGCCATCCCCGGCTCCAGGTCTTATACGCCAAGAGCTGGCCACAACGTCAAAGTCCTCCAGTGTAACACAAAACGCTGTCAACCTGGATTTGTTCCGAAACACAGATGACGACGACGACGACTTCTTCGGGGACGGTGCAGCCACAATAAAGGTCCCAAAGCAACGCCATGCAGCAAAACCAATATCTTTGATCACGCCACCAACACCTCAAAAGAATGCGCCTATTGAAGACGATTTTGAGATGGACCTTGAGCTTCCCTCAGATGGCAAGTTGACACTGTCAAAAAGGAAAGAAATTCCCAAGACACCTTCACTCAACACCCTGGACGACTTCGAGTGGGGCGAGGGCAGCCTGGGGACGAGATTTGGTGGCACCCGTCGCGATGGAGGCCGGTCCAACCGCAGCTCTTCTGTGTCCGCCTTGAGCCCAAGCGTGTCCAGCTCGATCACGGCCGAGAGTGAAGGCGAGGACGATACGTTCGATGGCCTCGTATTACCAACCGGACCCGTCAATTTCACCGAGATGTTGAAGAGGAGACGGCAGAGCCGCTCCCCACATCGCTCAGAAGCAGCCGAGGAGTCTCAACCCGATCAACCTGCAAAGCCACCGCAGCAACAGCAACAACCACAACCACAGCTGCAGCAACAGCCGAAGCAGCAACAGGTACTGTCAATAGCGACCCCGACGTCGGCACTGGGCATCTACACTTCCAAGCAACCCCAGCAACCCCAGCAACCCCAACAGCAGCAGCAGCAACAGCAACAGCAGCCCGAAGAAGATATCACCGATGGCCTGGATCTTGGCGATGGCGAGGTGTTTGATACCAGCCGATTGACTCTGCACCGCAATGTTCGGCTCAAGGAGACTCGGCCGGCTAGCCCTTCACGACCCAGGGCGGCTGTGTCGATTACCTTTACGAACAAGACTTCATCGCTCTCCCGATTGCCCAGACCAATGGTCAGCCACGAGCGCACACACACAACGTCATCCCTGGAGCCCGTTTCTGAGAGTGGCGGCCCTATTCACAACCTTGCTCGACGGTCACAGTCACGTCTCAGCCACTCGGCTCAGTCGTCGATTTCGAGCATTCCTACGCCAAGCACACCATCATCGACACAGCCCATTCCGCCGCCGTCTACTCCACGACGGCGTGAGATTGGCCAGAAGACGTCAACTATTTCGCTTCGCAATGAGCCAACTACTACCAGCGCCCAGCTGCTTCGCTTGAAGCGTTCTCTGCCTGCCATGAGGACAGGTCCGTCTCCTGCTCCGCGGCCTGTCGCATCTCGTGCGAATGACCGTCCCTCATCGCGGGGTGATCCAAGCACCCGCCCACAATCCGCCATGCGGCCCAAGACACCTGTCGAGAGAAGCCGCATGGGAACTGAGAGTGCTGCGGCTCAGGCGAGGAAGAATCCACTGCCTTTTCTCCCGGCTGGTGCTTCGCAGTCACAATCGCATCACGTCACGGCCAAGAGCTCTCGCGTCTTCCGTCGCCATGACTCTGACACGGCTGTCGACATGCGGCCCAATTCACGGGCTGTGTCACGGTCGGCCATGCGCTCACCGAGTCCGATGAAAAGGCACCGTAACAATGTGGAAAAGCTCACTCATGAAGGGTCTTGGCAACAGCTCAGCAAACCCCGCCGCCAGCGTCAGTTCGGTGATGGCCATGAGTTGGATGGATTTGACGACCTTCCTACGTCAGTGTCATCAGAAGCGCGCTTCCTGCGCCAGCCGGCATCGAGTTCGAAGACTCAGATGCGCAACAAGCTATACCAAAACATCCTCCCTGACCGGACTACTACGCCGTCCCCGCTGGCTGCGCATTCCCCTTCACGGCCTGACACCTTGCCACACTTTGCTCGAGACACCGCAGCGAGCCGGATTGCTAGGGAAACGTCCCTTGCCCAGCGGGCGCCGTCCGGACCTCTCGCTCCTCTGACAGCGCAGCGGGTAGCGCAGCTTTCGACGCGGAACAACTACGGCACTCCTCTTGTCCCCCGTGAGACAGTCCGGTCAAAGAAGACACTACGGCGGCCGCCACAGCTGAAGCCACATCTCATCTCCAACCTGAACGGTGCCAGAGAATCAAAGAGTAAGTCTTCTATTCTTGCCCATATTTCTTCTACACCTAGCTGACTATGCAAGCTGTGAACGGAATGTGCTACAATCCGGTGACCATGCGGTGGGAGGGGAATGAAAATGCCTTGTCTGCATTTGACCCACCGGCGTCCTCGCCGTCGACGGCATCTATCCCACCCTACCTGCTTCGCGAGAAGGAGGCCTCTACGCCCCGCCCTGCTCTTATCACGCCCATTGGAGCGACCAAAGGCGTCCAGGTTGTGGGCGGCATGGTGTTTGATCCTCAGAACATGTGCTGGTTGAAGATTGGAAACCAGAGCTCGGGCAAATCTGAGACTGACGATCCCATGGATGGCTTCAACGGCATCGATAGCGACGAGGATGTTTTCAAGGACATCCCTGACTTGGACGACAATGCCGACACGACGGAAGTTCGGGGTGGCCGCACGAGCGACGTCAAAGACGACTGGCTTGTCGGGGAAGAATTTGATGTCGGACCCGAATTCATCCGCCGCCAGCGAGAAGAGGAGCAGCGGTGGAGGAAGAAGTGCGAGCGGTGGATGAGCTTTGAAGACCGCGACCAATCTTCCTGGCGATGGCTTCTGCGAGAGATGGTCACCCACCCCATCTAAGTCGCTGAAGAGTTTCGCATTCCTATCCCGAAATCCGACTAAACGCACTCGACACTGTACCGTTTGACGCCAACGACTTCACTTCATCCTACTCTACATTTGGGACTACAGATTTAATGTTCTTGGTTCATTTCTGCCACTCCCCCCTCTATACCATACCACAACCTTGTTAATAACCCCCATCCATCTTCTATTCACCTCCTTCACCCCCTCCCACCAAACCCTCTCTTTGCACTTTGTATAACAAGCATCACAAGGAATCATCAAAAACGTTACGGGGTTGCATAGACTAGAGCTCACGACAGAGTGGCTTGACTCTGGTCGTATGAAGCATATCAGGAAGCCGAGACTGGGGGTGCTGCCGGCTGATGCTGAAAGAGAGCGGGCAAGCAATGGCATGACCTGACGGGCAAGCCGCTGGAAAATAACGGGCTTGCATCTGGCGTTACTGTTCTGGTTTTGTTATGACATGATGGAAATTATGAATTCTGAGTTACGAAGTTTTATGTTGTCAGCCTACACATTTTTTGTGTTCTATCTTTTAATGCGGGGGGGTAGATGTGGATTGGTTATATACAATAGAGCGAGAGAGCAAGTGTTGATGCGACGAGAGCTAGCACTGACGACCGTGACATGCATTCTGACAAGAGAAGCGATAAGACGGCAGTGCGTTGACGACGAAAAAGATCTCTGACGACGAAAACCCTCATGTATAAATTTTGAACGAACAATGAGCTAATCTTAATAACAACCATGATTCTACTTTTTCCTTGCCTCGGCCTTCTTGGAATGGGCTTTTTGTGCTTTTGGGACTCCATTCTGCTTCTTCTCCTTCTTTTCAGATTTCTCCATCTTCTCCGTCTTCTCGACCTTCTCAACCTTCTCTGCCTTCTCAGTCTTCTCAGTCTTCTCAGTCTTCTCAGCTTTCTTGGTCTTCTCGACCTTGTCGGCCGCGGCCTCTTCGACAGTTGTCTCCTTGTCATCAGCGGCCGCCTTCTGCTTCTTGTGTGCCTTGTGGCCGAGGACGTGCGGGTCCAGACCGCGCCGCCGCATGGCGTTCTTGCGCGCGCGCTCAATGTACGAGTTGTCCTCATCGTCGTCGAAGTCGCCAAAGCCGTCGCCAGCCTCGGCGCCGTTCTGCTTGGCACCGGCGTCGAGAGCAATGGGGGCCTTGTCGGCGGCAGTCGATTCGCTGGTCGTCGCTGCTTCCGACGATGATGCCGCTATGCTACCAATGCCGGTGCCGTTGGCCAATACCGCGTTGGCAGGGGTGACGGCAAACTTTTGCAGCTTGGCAACAAAGAAGCCGTCGACGTTCTGGTGGTGCGGGTAGAAGCGGCGGGTCATCTTGAGGCTGGGGTCAAAGGTCTTGCCCATGAAGCTGGTGAAGCCGGGCTTGCCAAAGGGCAGGCCGGTCTCGACGAGGCGCACGTTGGGGCGGCGCTTGAGCGCGTAGGCTACGACGGCCTCGTTCTCTTCGACGGTAACGGAACTGCAATGTCAGTGAGCAGTTGAACAAGATATATATATATAGAGAGAGAGAGAGACAAACTCACCAGGTCGAGTACACGAGGTAGCCGCCGGTCTTGCTGGCGTGGTTGACCGAGTCGATGGCGGCCAACAGCAGCTGCTTTTGGATGTGCGACAGCTGCATAAAGTCGCGCTCGGTCTTGTTGGTCTTGACGCTGGCATCCTTGGAAATGACGCCCGTGCCGGAGCAGGGCGCATCGAGGAGCACGCGGTCGAAGCCGCCCATGACCCTGGGAAACTCGCGAGCGTCGTAGGCACACACAATGACGTTGCGGGCGCCCAGGCGATGGATGTTGCCGATGAGACCCTTGGAACGGCTTTTGGACGGATCGTTGGCGAACACGGCGCCTGTGTTCTTCATGAGCGCAGCCATGTGGGTGGTCTTGCCGCCGGGGGCGGCGGCCATATCCAGGACGCGCTCCTTCTCCTGGGGCGCCAGAGCCATGACGGGCAGGAACGACGAGGCGGCCTGCAGCATGTAGTGGCCGGCCAGGTACTCGGGCGTGGCGCCGAGTGGCACGTTGGACTCGAAAACCTGCAGGCCGACCTTGGACCACTTGCCGACGGGTTCGAGGGTGACGCCGCGGTTGATCAGCGCCTGCGCCAGCTCGCGGCGGTGGGTGCGCAGCGTGTTGGTGCGCAGCACGACAGGCCGCGGCGTCTCGTTGGCCTCGAAAAAGGCAAACGCCTCGCGCGGCGAGAACAGGTTGAACAGCTTTTCGGCCAGGTACTCTGAGTAGCCGTAGTACGCGCAGATGTCGGCGAGCAGCTGCTCGACATAGTCGGTGCGCGACCGCTCCTTGTCGGCCAGCCGGCCAAAGTCCTCCAGCACCTGGATCGTCTCGCCGATGCGGCTGCGCAGAAGCTGCAGGTCCGGCGCCAGCATCGACTGCTGCTTCTTCTTGGCCGCTCCGCCCTCCTCATCGTCATCCTCCTCCTCGTCGAACATGCCAGTGATGTTGGTCTGCATCGTGCTTTCCTTAAGCTCGGCCTCAGCCTCGGCGGCCTCACGCGCCTGCTTCCGCTCGAGTTTCCGCGACAGGCCCTCGATGTTGGCAGCTGTCAGCTTCTCTTCGGCATCGGACTCGTCCTCGTCCTCGGAAAAGACAAAATCCTTCTTGCCATCCTGGTCCTCCGCATCGGAGTCGAACACAGACGAGTCATCCGACCCAAGGAAATCGTCCCGCAGAGTCTCTTTATCGACAACGTCGTCGTCCATATCATCGTCACTATCGAACAATTGGGCGCCCTCGTCGTCGGAGCCCATGTCGAAATCGTCGGCGTCGCTCGACTCGAGCTCTGGGATGGGCTTCTTCACCACCTTTGTCTTGGCTGATTTCGCGGCCTTATTTCCATTGGATGCTGCTGGCTTCTGAACACTGGCCTTTGTCGCCGGAATCTTGGGTGCGGCACCATTCTTGCCGTTGGCTTTGCCACCCTTCGTTTCGGCCTTGCTGTTCCCCTTGCGCCGCTTCGAAGACGGACGGTCGTCTTGCAGTGGTGTGTCGACAGGCAGGCCGGCCTTTCTCTTCAGCTTAGCAAAATGCTCCTCAGACAGGGGCTCAGGGGCTCCCTGTTTTTTTCCAATACGTCGTCCGACACCCATTTTGCTGTGGAGGATGTTTAATTTTCTGGTCTTTCCAAGTGCAAATTTGAAGAAACTGGCAGCGGACGACTGCCAGAACCAAACCAAACCAGAAAAAAAAAAAAAAACTTATCACACCTTCACGATAAGAGATAAGATAACATACCCAGCCACACAGCCCACTTGTCTCAGCCACATATCAATTCGAAACTAAGCCTGTCATCGCTGCGAGGGCTTCCAGCATCGCCTCACTGTTGGCATTCCCTGACCTTCTATACAAGCCACTCCCCCGTCCACTCTGTCACGGTACATAACGGAATAAACATGTCTGAAGTTCAATTTGCAAAGGCCTTCCTGGCGGCCCTCGATGGCCGCCCCACGAAGCTCCCCTCGGACTACATCGAGAATCCTAAGGGATATCCCGCAAGAGTGCCGGTGCGTTTACCTTCTCTCGTGCTCTGTCTTCTCTGTGTTTTTTTTTTCTCTCCCTTCTTTTTTTGGTCTGGCTGACCCTTCCTCCCGTGCGCGCAGTATATCCTTCCCCGCATGCCCCGGGCCATGCAAAAGGCCGTCCACTCCAAGCCTGCGCCTGGCCAGGAGCGCAGCATCGCCGTCGCCGTCAAGTCCCTGCACCGCAACCCGCCGCTCGATGTACGCCTCGACTCCCTGCCGCTCGCCACCACGTCACTTCTCGACGTGCGCCAGGCTCTGGCCGCCCAGACGCACGTGCCTGTCGCCAAGCTGCGGCTGTTGCACCACAAGAAGCCCGTGCCCGACACCAAGGTGCTCAAGGACCTCGTTAGCAGCAGCGGCGGCGGCGGTGGTGGTGACAGTGATGATGTGCCCGCCGTGCTGGAGCTCGGTGTCATGGTCATGGGTGGTGCCGCGACGGTGGCGGCGGCGGCGGCCACGGCAGCGGCTGCCGCGGCCGAAGCTTTGTCAGCACCGGCGGCAGCGTCTGTTCATGGCGGTGGCAACAACAGCAGCAGCAGCGGGCAGAGCGGGCAGAGCGTGGTAGAGAGCGAGGCGTTTTGGACGGAGCTGCGCGAGTTCTTGGCACAAAAAATCAAGGACGACAAGAAGACAGACGAGGTGTTTAGCCTATTCTTGCGGGCATGGGAAGAACGGATGATATGAGGGAGGCAGTTTGGCTTGACGAGACATGCCATATTTTAGCGTGGAATTTCTTGCAGACAAAAAAGTTACCTTGCAGCCTGGAAGCTCAGCTTGGAAGCTCTGCCAGTGAATAAGCCTATGACATGATTCTACACCACCATTCACCATTTGCGCATTACGAATATGAGAGAAAGCTGTGGAAGAGAACGTCTCCAAAGCGGAGAGAAAAAGAGGTAGGTAGCTTCAAAAATGTATAAAACGGCCCCTCCGTCGTCTGTCGCAACGAGACCGCTGGTCTGTTGCGTTCCTCTTTTCTCGCCTGCTGCTGCTGCTGCTGCTGCCGCTGCTGCCACCATCATCGCTGCATCCACTACAACTATAAAATCCACCTCATCTTCTCTCGGCACCACCTGGTTTGCTTTGCCTTTTGAAAAAAAAACACCATCATGCTCTCTGCCACGCGTCGGACATGTGTGTGCCCTTGTTATGTGTTATGATTTTTTTTTTGTTTTCCTTTTTGCTTGCTAGGCGAATAGTGTATGGTATTCTTCTGCTTTTCTGCCGCGCACATGCCGTGCGTATCATGTGCGCAGCTGTTTTCTGGTCTCGGCAAGACTTAAGGGGGAGGGTGAGGAACCGAGCAGCTTAGGCCAGGCCCTTGCTGACAGTCTTGAGAACGGTGTCGTACTCGATGTCGTCGACGTCGTTGGCCTGCAGCTCGACGGCGAGACCGGTCAGAGCGCGCTTCAGGGCCTCCTTGGACGAGGCGTACACCATCTTGGCCTTGATTGGTGCGTCATCGGGCGACCATGCGAGGAAGGTCAGCTTGTTCCTGGAGAAGGGTGGCGCGTTAGCTTCAGAGACGTGCAGATAGCAAGATTGTCATGGACGACGACATACCGGACACCCTCGCCGGACGACAGGCTGTACTCGAAGTCGTAGACGGCGTACCGGGGGCCCTTGCCGATAGCACCCTGGCAGGATTGTTAGATTAGGAAGCGCAGACGTGTACTTGTATGCACGGTCACACGGGAAGCGCCTTACGGTCTTGCTCTTGGTGGTCGCGTTGATCAGCTTCTCGCGGAAGACCTCCCAGTCCTTGTCGGAGGACATATCCTCAATGACGATCTCCTTGTCATCGTCTGACAGCTTGAAGATAATGTACTTGTGCTTCTTGCTGAGCTTGAGGTCGTTGTAGGCGGTCACGCAGTCCTGCGAGACGGATGCTCTGGGGAGGAGAGGTGTTAGCGGCGTATCGACGACGTGGCAGCGGCAGCGGAGACGGCGACCGCAGTGTGTGTGCGTAGGCAAGCTCTTAAGGAGCCGCGGGCCAGGTCTGGCCTGGGACCCAGTTTATGCGCGGCTTACCCGGATTGAGACTATTGGACGGTCAGAACGAGCACAGGATCATCCGCGGGGAGATGCAGGGTGAGCACGCGAGCACCAACATACCATGATGGACAAAGTTTGGGGGTCGAGGGAACGAGACAAATAGGCGTAGCAAGGATCTAGAGCGACGACGACCACGGTCGCAGCGGTCAGCAGATGCAAGACACAGGACGACGGAAAGCGGCAATAGCGGGGGGGGAAAGAGATTGAAGATGCGACAGGAATCCCCGGGAGTATCAGGGTCTTCGTTGCCGGCTTCTGTTGGTCGGTTCACGACAGGGCACAAAGACGATGTCTCGGGAGAAGAGCCTCACGAGGACGGCCATGTACTCAATGAAGGCGATAATGAAACCAAGAGGAGGGGAAAGGGGGAGGGGGGGTCTCAGATGAGGGGCGCGGGGAGCTAAACGTACCGAGAGGGGAATATGTCCAGCGAGCGCAGGTTGCGATGCGTGGACGATGGAAAAAGAAGAGATTGGCGAGGGGGAAAGACGGGCAGATGATATATGTGGTCAGAGACAAAAAAGTTGGGTTGACGAAGCAGGGAATGGGAGAGGGGATTTTACAGTGCAAAAGGAAACTTGACAGTAGCGGCTTTTGCTGTGGTAGTGGTGGGGGGGGGGGCTTTTCCTGTTGCTGATGAACGAGGGTCTTCTGGGAGGGGCCGTTTCTGCGGTCGGTGTGGGCGCTGCTCCTTGATGGCGGGGTTGCCTAGGGGATGAAGGGACTCCGTGCGGGCTGATAGTGGTGGTTGCTGCGCACACTGTACCACATCAGGCAACATTGGTTTGCAGCCAATTTTGAAGCCTTGCCACGTATCTCTTGCCCGTCGCTCGCAAAGGCAGCCACGTTGTTGATGGGCAGCATAATGGCTTCCCGTGTCTTACCCGACCGTTTCTCTAAGGCAGCAACGTGCAGCAGACGGCCACTGCCACAGTGGCCCCGTGGCGCCAGGCTCCAGCATAGCAACGGCGACATGTGATGCTTGATCATGCACGTCAGGCAGACAACCCGACAGCGGCTCAGCCGGGCAGCATGGCTGGTTTGGGCGTCATCATCCCATCCACAACCCCTCCATCCACAGCATCACCGTTTTTTCTCGATCATTTGGGATGTTTCGCGTTGATTTTTTTTTCAATCATTTAGGATGTCTTGCTTTGATTTCCCCCCCCCCTCGTGTTTGTATTTATTTGTATTTGTATTTTCCTATCTGTAAAAGGGGAGGAGATGGTTTCGCAGAACAGCCCGCAAGAACAACAAAGGTTGGAGAGGAATCAGCAAAGGTACAGAGGGGAGATCAGTGCAAATAGAAACAAGAGAAAGCAAAAGACACACAAGACAAAGAGAGAAAAAAAGATAAAAAACAATAGAGTCATACACATGGTTGTCGTAGTTGTTGATGCTGGGTGTTGCTGTGAGGCCCCATCGCCGTCCCGCCGGCCGCAAACTCCAAAGCCAGCCCCTTTATATTTTAATGCCCCCGGCCATAAAGAGACGTCGCACACTTTTTTTTTGGTATACAAGAAACAAACAGGGGCTTTTGCCCCTTTGCCCCTTCGAAAGATCTCTTACATCATGCCACCCATGCCGCCCATACCGCCCATGCCGCCCATGCCACCGGGCATGCCGCCTGCCGGGCCCTTGTCCTCGGGCGCCTCGACGATGGCGACCTCGGTGGTGCCCAGCAGGGAGGCGACGCCGCTGGCGTCGACCAGGCCCGTCCGGACGACCTTGAGGGGGTCGAGGATGCCGGCCTGGATCATGTCGACGTACTCGCCCTTGGCGCTGTCGAAGCCCTTGTTGAAGTCGGTTCCGTACTCGTCCATGAGCTTGCCGACAATGACGGAGCCCTCGAGGCCGGCGTTCTCGACAATGGTGCGGGCGGGGCGGGTGATGGCGTTCTTGACGATGCTGACGCCGAGCTGCTGGTCAAAGTTGGCCGACTTGACGTCGCCCAGGGCCTGGCTGGCGGCCTTGAGCAGAGCAGTGCCGCCGCCGGGCAGGATGCCCTCCTCGACGGCGGCGCGGGTGGCGTTCAGGGCGTCGACGAAGCGGTCCTTCTTCTCGCCGACCTCGACCTCGGAGGAGCCGCCGACCTTGATGACGGCGACGCCGCCCGACAGCTTGGCCAGGCGCTCCTGCAGCTTCTCCTTCTCGTACTCGGTGGTGGTGGGGTCGTTCATGACGCCGCGGATCTGTTCGCAGCGCTGAGTGATGGAGTCCTTGGAGCCCTCGCCGTTGAGCATGATGGTGTCCTCCTTGGTGATGGTGATGGAGCCGACGGAGCCGAGCATGTCGGCGCTGGCCTTTTCCAGCTTGACGTCGAGCTCGTCGGTGAAGACGGTGCCGTTGCTGAGGATGGCAATGTCGCCGAGGATGGACTTGCGGTTGTCGCCGAAGCCGGGGGCCTTGACGGCGGCGACCTGCAGCTGGCCACGCAGCTTGTTCAGGATGCACACGGCCAGGGCCTCGCCGTCAATGTCCTCGGCGATGATGACCAGGGGGCGGCGCTGCTGGGTGGAGATCTCGAGGGCGGGGATGATGTCCTGGACGGCAGAGATCTTCTTCTCGGACAGCAGCAGCAGCGGCTTCTCGAACTCGACCTTTTGCGACTTGGCGTCGGTGATAAAGTAGGGGGACACGAAGCCGCGGTCGAAGCGCATGCCCTCGGTGACCTCGAGCTCGTCGGTGACGGTCTTGCCCTCCTTGACGGTGATGACGCCCTCCTTGCCGACCTTTTCCATGGCGCTGGCAATGAGGTCGCCAATGTGGACGTCGCCGTTGGCGCTGATGGTGGCGACCTGGGCGACCTCGGCGCTGGTGGTGATGTCACGCTTCTGCTTCTGCAGGAACTGGACGACGGCATCGACGGCAGCCTGGATGCCGCGGCGCAGGTCCATGGGGTTGCAGCCGGCAGCCACGTTCTTGACCGTCTCGGAGAAGATGCCGCGAGCGAGGACGGTGGCGGTGGTGGTGCCGTCACCGGCAGTCTCGTTGGTCTTGGAGGCGACGTCCTGGAGCAGCTTGGCGCCGAGGTTCTCAAACTTGTCCTTGAGCGTGACAGCGCGGGCGACAGTGACACCATCTGGTTGTTGGTTAGCAGGTATGAGAGAGGGAAAGAGGAGGAAAGAGGAGGAGAGAAGAGGAAAGGAGGGTGGCACCCACCCTTGGTGATCTTGGGGGAGCCGAAGCTCGACTCGATCAGGACGTTGCGGCCCTTGGGGCCGAGGGTGGTGGCCACGGCCTTGGCCAGGGTCTCGACACCCGCCAGCAGGGCGGCCCGGCCCTCGACGCCGAATTTTATTTCCTACACGACAGGTCAGCAAGGTGGGCGGATAGAAAGACAACCAAACAGGCCGGTTCCGCGCAAGACAAACGCACCTTGTGGGCAAACCGGCGCTGCTGCATGGACAGGCCGGCGGAGGAGGCACGCAGGCCGGTACCGGCGGCGGAGAGCACGGAGGCCCTTGCCCGGGACGTGAGGGCACGCTGCATTGTGGAGGATGTGGGGGGGGGAGAGAAGGAGAAAGAGTTACGAGCTGGGATGCAGGCAAAGAACGTCACGAAGCGGTCTTGGGAGAGGGGAGAAAAGAGTCAAGAGGTGAGGAGAGAAGAGAGGAAAGGCGGAAGAGAAGTACAAAATTCTGGAGAAGCTCAAGAAAAAAAAATCCACCTCGGCCATCATTGGAGGGCTCGGTCTGGTGTGTCCCGGTTAGGACTAGCGCCCTCCGCGGGCAGCCAGACGACCGCATAGCATTATACTGGTACATTCTATCCAGTTCTATTCCCCACTTTGTCATTGTACCGGATGTGCCAGCTATGTAAATAAAAAAAATTCCTGTGCTTGTGTGTGTATGAGTGCTTTTATGCGGCTAGTCGAAAAGCCGGGGCTGCTGTAAGATACGAATATGTAAGTCGCTTTTTTTTTTTTGCTTACAAAACGCCTTTCGCCCGCAGCTCATCCTCGGTCCACGTCCACAGCTTTTCGGCCAGCACAGGGTCTAGGGCCGTATCGCTGGGCGTACCGAATTGCGCATAAGGCACCAGGTAGGCGCCCGACTCGCTGCGCGGGAATTCCGGGCTGGCCGCCGCCAGCAGCGACGACAGCGCGCCGGAGGACTCGGTGCCGACCAGGTGCAGACAGGCCATGATGGAGGTCAGGGTGTGCAGGAGAAAGGGCGGGCCCATGGAGGTGGTGCTGCTGAGCAGGTTGGTCTTGATGACGCCCGGGTGCAGCGACGCGGTCCAGACCTCGCCGGGCCGCTCAGGCCCGTAGAGCTTGTTCAGGTGCTTGGCGTGCAGGATCTGGGCCAGCTTGGAGTGGCCGTAGCGGGTCATGCTGCCCTCGGACTCGAGGGCGGTGTCGCTGAGGCGGATGCCTCCCTTGAGCGTGAAGAGGGTGTGGCCGTTGGAGGATACGTTGACGATGCGGGCATCGCCCGGCTTGCCGGCGGCCGACGTGTGCTGCAGCAGCGGCAGCAGGTGGTAGGTCAAGAGCCAGTGGGAGAGGTAGTTGGTCTGATGTATGTCAGTTGTGCTTGCGGCAGCAGGGCAAGCCGACGCTTACCTGGAACTGGATCTCGTAGCCGTCGTCGGTCATGGCAAAGGTCGAGCCCATGATGCCGGCGTTGTTGATTCTGCTGGCGTCAGTGCCGTTCTGCTGGTTCTTGTATGAGACGAGATAGTGCGCTTACAGCCCGTTCAGACTCTTCTCTTCAGCGAGGACCTTTTTCGCTGCAGCCACGACGGTGCTCAGACGCGTCAGGTCCATTTGCAGGAAGCGGATGTCGGCCTTGGGGAACGTCTTCTGGATCTCTTCGATGGCCTGCGCAGCCTTCTGCTCAGAACGCGCGCCCATGTAGACGCGCGCGCCATGGCTCACAAGACCTGTGACAGTAGCCTTGCCACTGGGGAGCCATCAGTTAGCAGTCGAGAAGCTTTGCCAGCCAAGGGTTTCGCGTTCTTACATTCCAGAGTTTCCGCCGGTGACCACAAAGACTTTGCCGGCGAGGTCTGGCAGAGACTTGGCAGAGAACTTGGTCTTGGGCATTGTGGGTGAGGTGGTGTGAACAAGACGAGACGGGGAACAATGTGGGAACAAAGAGGCAATGAAAGGCAATGAATGGTTGAAAGGCTGATGATGGCTGATGATGGCTGTTCACCAAAGCCCTCCCTGCCAGGGAGATGCCAGTCCTTTATATACGCGAGCCACGGACTCTCGCACCGCTGCGACAGCTCATATCTCCGGAATACCACACTGCCCATCGTCGCTCCGTGTAACTCAGCTTCCGCCGCCTGTCCGCTCCACCCCGCAAATGTCCGCTTGAGTCCGCACGTGCCCGCCGTTAAAAGTGGGTCTTAACTGGGCACTTACACAGTCGACGTTATGGCCCTGTCCCACCCCGCTTTCGCCGGCTAGCGGACGCCAGCGGACGAGAAACGTCGCTGAGAGCCTATCAGTGTGCCGCCGCCCGACCATGTCCGACCCCAGCAGCCTCGCCCGCTTCGCATGCTCCACATGCCGCCGCCAGAAGCGGAAATGCTCTCGTCAGCTGCCGGCCTGTCAGCTCTGCCGCAAGAACCGGCGGCGGTGCGACTATCCGGCCGAAGCCGTCGACGGGTTGACAGGCCCCGACAACAGCCCTATCGCCGGCACGTCCCCTTCTACCTCTGCCACCACGGCCACCACGGCCACCACGGCCAGTTCTGCCACGTCCCTCCACGCGCGGCCACGGTGGCGAGACCCGGCCACCTCGCTCTTCTTCCTGGACTCGTACATCTTCCAGCTGAGCCACGCCACCACTGTGCAGCCTGTGGTGGAGCTGCCGCCTGAATGTCTGCAGCTGCTCGCCTGCGACGTGGCCCAGGTGCAGGCGGATGTGGCCGTCTACTTTACGCGGTTCCACCCCGTCTTCCCCATCAGTAGGTCGCTGCCTTTCGTCTTCTGCCGCCTCCTCTCTCTCTCTCTCTCTCTCTCTCACACCCAAAGTCTCCAAGATATCTATGCGTCGGCTGGATCTGACGGCTCCCCTGAGCTGTGCGGCCGACGGTGTTTTTCTGCTTCTTGCCATGCGCCTCGTCTGCCGCAGCCTCGACCCGAACGCTGATGCGGCCGCTCTGTCGCTCTGCTACTCGTGCGCAAAGCGCTGCTCGGCCTGCCTCGAGGCCGCCGGGTCGGTCTCGCTGCGGCGGCTGCAGGGCTGCCTGCTCCTGGCCCACTACGAGATCGCTCAGGCCCTATATCCAGCCGCCTACATGACCGTCGGAGCCTGTGCGCGGCTCGGCCAGATGATGGGGCTGCACAGCGGCCGCAAGGCCCCTCAGTTTCTCCCGCAGATAAGTGCGTTCTCCTCTTCAGATCGGCTCCATCACAGCCGCCCGCTGATATGCAGTGTCCGTCATTGAGAACGAAGAAGCACGCCGCGTCTGGTGGGCCACCGTGGTATTGGATCGGTAGGGCTGCTTTTTTATTTTCTCTTTTGATTTTCTCCATGTTCCCTTTCTCAACTTCTCACAAACAACCAACAGGTACATCAACATCGGCCTCGACGACCGCCCCTTTGCCTGCCGCGATGCCAACCCCGACGATCAGCTGCCCATGGACGAAGCCCACTGGGATGCAGGCGTACGTCCTCTCGATTTCCTCTCGTTTCCTCCCGTTTCCTCTCCTGTTTCCTTTCTCCCCTCCCCCTCCCCGACAAACGCCTGACCGCTCTCACCAGGAATCCACCATCCGACCCTCGCTCGCCGTCACTGCCGAAGCCTTTGTGGCTGCACCGCCTTTTGCCCGCACCTGCCAGGCCGCCCATCTGCTATCACGCGTGCTTCACCACTGCAACACGGAGCCAGCCCCGACCAAAGACTTCGAGGCCTTTTATCAGGAGGCCCTGCAGCTGCACCGCGTGGTGTCTTCTTTCGCCGTCGCCCTGTGGGAGGAAGTCCAGCAGGCGCAGCAGACCCCGGCTGGTCCGGCTGCCGCCCACGCGCTCTTCCCCAGCCTCGGCATCTGCCTCAGCACCCAGCTCAGCCTCTACGACGTCCACCTGTGTGCCGACGTCGACTTCCCGGCCGCCACCGGCATGAAGCTGCAGCTGGAGACCCAGACGCTGGCCCTCGATAGTGCCAAGGCCGCCGTCCTCATGATCATAGCCTTTGCCGAAGCCATCCGCAGTGCCCTCTCCAACCCCCTCCCACCGCCGCTCCACGACGACGACGACGAGGCGAGCACGAACACATACCCCGACGCTGCCACGGATCCCATTGTCAGCCCGCTCGCGATCAACTGTCTGTTCCAGGCTGCCAAACTGGTCCGTTTGCCACAATCCTGAGCTGAGAGCAACCCATTTGCTGACCACCCATCGGCCACGCGGACAGACGGCTTGGTACTACAGAGACACGGGTCGAGAGGATCTGCTTGATGCCCTGGGCATGCTGAAAACCGCTTTGGAAGACATGGGGACAATATTTCACGTTGCCAGTACGCTGTCATCCCCCTTTATGTTTCCATTCGCTTTACGACACCCTCCCTCCCCCTTATATTTCAGACCTCTCTCTGACAAGACACACGGCACACAGACGAATGCCTCACCATCCTCGACATGAAGGTCTTCACCGACTTTACCGCATGACCGGGCTCTAAAGTGAAAGTGATGGGGGGCATGAGCTGGATTTCTTGGCTCTATCTATACTTCTTGTCTTGTCTAGGAACGAAAAAAACTCTTGTCAAGAAGTTTTGCCTTGTCTAGCCGACCGTCCAGAGCCAGGTCGGCATTTCTCTTCTGTTCCGATTCCCTCCAAGTACCCGGGGCCCATGTCGGCCTTGTGAAAAATCAAACTGAAAGAAGAAAAGGAAAACAAAACAAACGCAAACATTATATAAGTGGTGAGCGAATCATTTGGTGGGAGTGGTTCAGGGTTCTTCCATATCGGCCGACCTATACTATACTGCCCTTCCTTGATATCTCTGAGATGCGGATCTCTGCTCAATATTCCCACGTGCGGCCTTGGCCGATTCCTCAAACAACGCAAAATCCTTGCCTTTTTTTTTGCTTTTTTCTTTTCTTTTTCTTTTTTTGTAATTCCACTGGCGAAAATCACCAGCCTATACTTGGGGGGGACACAAATAGCATCATCACAACTTCTTAAACGTCCTTGTTCGTTCCGAACCTACTGGAATCAGACTGCACCTGAAAGTGCCCCGAAAAGATTCTGGGGGAGGGGTATTAAAAGCGGCCACCATGCCACATGTGAGGGTTGGGACCCTGTTACTTGCATGTCAGCGTCGTCACTCTTGTTGCTTCTCCCCTTCCCATGGATGGTTTGTCTGGGCTCACCTGTCGGAACCCCTGAAGGGGGAACGGAGACGGCGAGTTCTCCAGCAGCTGCTCAAAGTCCTCGTCATGTTCGTTGTTTGCAAACGTCCCATCAAATAGGCCAGAATTCATCGGCAGACCCGGGCCGCCATAGGGTCCAGCGGCCATGGTGGGCGTGGGAACAGCATGGTGAAAATGACCCATAGTCGGGGTGCCCATGGCATGCTGGTTGTAAACAATGGGAGACGGCGAGATATCCGTCGAGGTATAGGCCCCCGGAGAGCTCTGCACCTGGCTAAACATGGCGCCGGTCATAAACGGCGCGCCCATCGCCATGTGCGTGGGTGTGACCGGGAAGACCGTTGTGCTTCTCGCGTCGTCGGTGCTGAAGATCTGAGATGTTAGGACTTTTCTTTTTTTCCCCTTCGCGTCTCTGATCTGCTTCTCGGTTCTCGGCGTTCTTCTCACTTACCGGTGTGTGCTCCTCGGGAACGGTGTACGAGTTATTGAACTCGCTCTGAAACTCGGCCGCATCAATCCCGTGTTCGCTATCCTGCTCATCAGAAGATTGGGTTTCGCCCTTCTCCGACGTGTCAGCCACTTCGCCGTCCTTGTACACATCGCCCTCGATGTCTTCCTCGTTGTTCTCGTTGTCATTCTGCTCTTCGTCAGACTCGACCACCGACATGACAACTTCGTCAGCATCAGTGGCATCCGAATCTCCGCTGTTCTTGTCATTTTTGGCAGCTTCAAGAGTCTCTTCGGCCTCTTCAGCCTCCTCAGTCTCTTCGACCTCTTCGGCGTCTTCGGCATCAGAATCAGACCCATACTCTTCCATCTCGACATACTGGGTCTCGGCGTCTTCGGCGTCTTCATCTTCCTCCTCGTCCTCAATTTCTTCAACGTATCTCTTGGGCTTCTTTCCGCGAGACGAGCGGCGGGTACGCACACTAGCTACCGTAACCGCCGGATCATAGTCCGCGTCACTATCCAATTCGGCCGAGTCAGGGGACTCGGCCTTGACAGCACTCTTCTTGCGACCGGCATTTCCAGAGGCACGGCCTGTTCCGACAGCTCCCTTGCGCTTCGAAGGTGCTGGCGCATCATTAACGACCACAGTGTCAAACGCGTCTGGGAGGTTGAACTTTCGATCCTCCATCGGCTCCGTGTAAGGGACTTCCCGAAGCGTCGCAGTATCTGGGCCGTCCATATCCGCACGCACGTAGCCACGAACTGTCGGGTCCACAGGCTGTCGCGAGCCCGGCTTTGGCAAGTTGGGAGGGATCAAGTGCCCTTCGGCACCCAGGGTCGGCCTCAACCGGTTCATGTATTGAAGGATGGCACTGCCCGACGACCCGGGGTGCAGGCGATGCGCGATCGCATCCCAAGGGATGTCAATCTTGTGACGAGCACACTCGTACTGGATATGCAAAAGAAGCTTTTCAGCCATGCGTGGACCTTGGGAGAAACCCAGTTAGCACCACGACGAGGCCCAGCTGCTCTCGCATCAGAGACAAATCAGCAACTCACGGGTCCAGATCACGAGGTTGCGGCCTTCCATCCGTCCATTCTTGCGTCGCTCATCCAGGCGAGGCGGAACATGAGTGAACACCCATTTGTTGTTGTCTTTGGCCTTTGATCCGCGGCTTGACGTCTTGACAATCTTCTTGCCGCTTCCCTGGACCTTGCGCAGGGTGTCTTTCTTACCCTTCTCGGGCGACGACGAGCGCGACTTGGAGCTCGACAGCGAGCGAGGGGCCCCAGACTGCTGAGGCTTCTTGGGGGCGGCTTTGCGAGGCTTTTTAGCTTCCCCGACAGGCTGTGTCACAGCCGCAGCCATCTTGGCCGGCGAGGCAGGCTCTTCCGCTTTGACTGCTTGCTCGGCTGCCATCTCCTTGGCAATCTCTTTCATGACCTTGGTCGAAACCTTGCCAGTCTTCTTTGGCTTAGGAGACTTGACAACCTTGGAAAGATTGGTTGACGGAGACTCTAGCTGGCCGCCTGCAGTATCCTTTGCTAAGGCTGCCTTTGAAACTCCCCGGGATCTTCCCATTGTGAAATTGGAGATTGGACAAGTTATAGCCTACAGAACTAAATAAGCTTGGGACAAACAATATTGAGAGGAAGCATCAAAAGCCGAGAACATCTCGGACACGAAACACTTACTTGACTTTTCTTCTTCTCTAAACCTGGAGAGGATATTGAATGCTTGTTTTTGTGATTTTATGACGAGTCGAGCAAGAAATGCGAGATGATAAAAATGGATGAAATGGGCAAGTATTAGTTCGAAATTGACAACAGAATGGGCAGGAACAATAAAGATTTCCTCTTCGAGATTCCAGTCTCAGGGAGAGTAAGAGGTGTGAGAAATGAGAGTAGAAAGAGTGAAATGGTGATATATGGCGAGCTGTAGAAAGAAACCAGAGTAAGCCAGTGCTGGCTGAAAAGGAGGGTTTGGAGACAGTTAGGGAGGATCACGTACATGTCCGAATTTCCTCGGTTCTGATCTATGTTGGAGAACCGTAATGATGTAGACTCTGACGATCGCGAGCCTTTGATGAAATATAGACGTAGATGCTCGGGATGTGCAGGTTTCGGAAGATGTGTCGAGAAGACAAAGCCTCGAGGGCTAGATACGATCTCAGCTCGTTCTGAAGGGAATTTAAGACGAAACAGAAGAGACGGAGAGACGCAAGTGGTGATAATCTATATAGACAGGTGTCTAAGAGAATAGGATGCAGGTTTGGATTGGGAAGCTACCATGAAGACAAAGTGATGATGAGGTGGTTTGAAAAAAAAAAAAGAAAAGAAAAACAAAAGAAAACCTGGCCGAAAATATAAACACCAGAGAGAAAATAGGACGATAGAGCGGTCAGCAGAGAGAGCCCCAGGCAGTATATTCTGTATACGCTGGTCTCGTTTGTGTCTTCTTCTCTGAATCCACCTCTACGTTTATAAATCTTGACTACAGGCCCAACCCCCTTGATTTCCACCAGTACGTACGTCTTCTTCGACATTATATTCGAGCATCGTTTCTATATTCTGTCTCAAGCAGCTAACACTATCGCCAATGCCTCTGCTTGCTGCAGTCTTACCCATTCTTCTGAATGACAAGGCGAAAATCAGCTTTGACATCCTCCCAGGCTCTCCTGGCTTTGCTCCTTCCTGTTCGGCCTTTGTTTCACATTCTCTGTTCTTTCCTCGTCTGTCTTCTTCTTCATTCTCCACTTGGCGTTGCCTGAACAGCCACACGACAACTCAAGCACCCACTTTTCTCCCATCAAAGGTGTCACGAAACTCGTATCCAGCAAGATTGGAGACTATATGTACGCCCTTGGCAGCCTGAGAGTGGCATTTTGGCGAGGCTTTCGGTCCTTTTCTTGAGGCGATTCTCTGACATCATGTTTTTTTGTTTTTGTTTTGTTTTTTTGCTCATATTTTGGTAAACAAAGCGGACATCGCTTGCGGATTTCCAGTAAAATACAGAACAGACTAGAAAACCAGAACTGTGTGAAGATATATGGCATTTTTATTTTCCCATATCTGCAACTGTGTGTGGCTTGAAACGGGGATAATTCAAAAGCAAACGGATGTGAGGCTCTCATTCTCAACGACTGGTGAATATTATAGCGTTTTGCGCCCGAACATGCTTCCACAATCTCCTTTCCTGGCCAAGCAAACGATCTTATCCGTTGTTCGTTGCACAATCAGAGTCATATCCACATGGTCTGATAGAATTTGTTTACCTGCTCATGCCATCAGAAGGGCAATAAACCGGCGAGAAGAAGGGAACACTGTCATACAAGGCAACTAGACAGTCACGTGAGTAAATAAACTGAGGTTGAGACGGACAGGCCTGTTCAAATAGAAAACACCCGATCAAGGTGGTGTCGAGAGATAGGAGACATGGCAAGGGGGCTAATCGCACCTTTTTTCATGGCCTATGGCTCGATTAAATAGAACCATCAGCAAAGCCTTCTCCCTCTTCTTGCTCCAGCTTGGCTGCCAATTCTTCGGCCTCCTCGGCCTCGGCCTCTTTCTTGATGGCTTCAGCGGCTTTCTGGGCCTTCTGGCGCTTGGTACGAGCACCGGGTGACTTGGGTGTGTTGGCTTTACCGGCAACCGTCTGCGTATCATTGCCATCGTCGTCACTTTCGGCAGCATTGTTGTTAATACCATGAATCTTGCCATTTCGCTTACGCTTCGCGGAGCCGGGAGTGGCTGGCGTGCTGGACACCCTGGTCCGATTCGTTTTGGGTGTGCCAGCAACGCTGGCGTTCTCTCCGTCGTCAAAATCTGCGGTCATAGCTCGTTTCTTGAGTCGCTCGAACCGCTTCGCCCTAGATGTGGAAGCTCATGTCAGACGTGGCAGCCTGGAGATATAGAAGACGGGAACGAAGAGAGGCGTACGCAGCAGCCTTGGATGCGATGCCCAAGTCCTTGGAAACGGCATCGAAATCAATCTGAGAAGAATCATTTTATTAGCAGATAGTAAGGACAGTGTGCCAAACTACAGGAAGTTCGCCTTACTTTTCCAGTGCAGCTGTTAATGCACGCCAAAAGAAAATTGATTTGCTCCTGCGCAGACATTGCGATTTCGTTTGTTCGCAGTCTTCGGGTATGACGTGTGCGTTGTATTTGGATGTGAGTGAACAATGATGCGAATAAAGTGAACAGAAACAAGACGATGCGTGTATTACTCGTAGTTGGTTTGATTAGAACAGAGGATATTACAGTTGGAAAAGTTTTATTGAAGCGAGCAACAGAAGTGTAGGAAGAAGAGACAAAAAAAAATAGATATGTACATATATATATTCTCTGAAATTTTTGCAAGTGAATATACGTCTGAGAGTCTGAGAGAAAACTGAGTGGCCCAATTACCTTCAGCCAGTAATCGACGTCGAGAGTAACACCGTCCAAAGGAGCTACTATATTTGTTCTGACAGGCAGTTATGACTGCAAAAAAACAGGCCGGTCGGCTTCACAAGTTTACAGAGAGATGTAGTTGGAACTTCTGATAACTATTGATTCCACGAATGTGGCCAATCTGTCACAAGACATCGTATGAATCGACTTCCTATCCCTAACAGACTTCCTTTAGAGTTTAGCCCCACCACCTACGCATGCATGGCAACAGCTTCATGGTAAAACAAATTTCCCCCTCCCTCCTCTGTGTGATTTCTCTTTGGAGCGACAGTGGTGCTTGTATCGGTGGCGATGTGGCCTCCTGTCTCTAGAGAATTCTGCCGTTGCCGGTTCCCACAAGCCGGCCTTCTTGCCAGGTCTCACAGCGGCAGGTCTTCCACTTGCGACCACACTCATAGCAGAATTGGGCCCTGCAGATACAGGCTGCGCAGAAACGGAGTCAGCTTGGGGTCTGCTGGCTTTCTTTTTTTCTTTCTTCTTGGCAACTTGTGGGAAGCTTGGTGACTTACTCATATGGTTACAGCTGGTCTTCAGCTCAATCATTCTGTTGCACGATGGGCAGCGCTGCCATCCGTTCTCTCTGGCCAGGCTGAGCAGCAGCTCGTCGGCCCTGTTTCTCGGGCAGATGGCGTCTTCGCGCATGGGGCCTTTGCACTCGATACAGGTCGACTTGTTGCAGATGTGGCAGGTGGCCACGGCAATGGCCTGGCGCACAAACTGGGGCGGGATAAAGGCCGAGCAGGCCGGGTCGTGGCAGTACGTGCGGTTGGGCGTCTGGAGCTCCAACTGCTTGGCCAGAAACTTGCCAACGGTAGCCAGAGGTAAAGCGGAGCGTGCACACTCCAGTGTGACTGGCATCTTGCAGCAGCGCGGCGGGAACAGCGAATCGTCCTTGGCGGCCAAGGAGAAGAGCTGAATGGCACAGTCTGGGCAGTAGTCGTGGCCACAGGGGGCGTGCACTGCTTTTCTGTCGGTGGGCTCGCCGCAGGCGATGCAGGATCCCCGGCCCAGGATGCGTCCCGCCGTCGGCTGGTCGCCTCTGGCCAGTTCGTAGTTTATTTCCTTGCCCAGCTCTTTCAGATGCAGAGCCGTCGCGTTCAGCAGCTCAAGCTGGCGCAGCTCGTCGGATGGAAGGGGCGATTTCCCCTCTGGCAGGACAATAGGGTGCTCCTCAGTGCCCTCCCCCCCCTCCTCCGGTTCCGCCATGCTGATGGCCAGGCCACGGTCCCTGACTGCACGCTCCTCCTCAGTGCGATACTGGCTGATCAAGAGGCCGTCTTCCCTGACAGCGTTGGCAATGCTCATGCAGATGGCATGGTCTTCTGACAGCTGCAGCTGCGACGCGAGGTTGGTCACGTATAGGTTGGCGGCAAATAAGGCATCGCAAGCGGTGTCGTTTGGGTTTCCTCCGCGGTAGGTCTCGGCCTTCAAGAGTTCGAGGTCTTGAAGCTGAAGTGCAACGACCATTTTGGCCGTGTCTGGATCCACACACTCGAGAGACATGATGAACGAGATATCGGGGGAGCAGGTTCTGGTCGTTGCATGGAAAAAAGGTTGGAGTTGGAAAGAATTTGTCTGACCGAGCCTTGGTTGTTTTGTTTTGGGCATTTCCATCTCAGCTGCCGCCTCGGCCAGTCGAATTGTGGACTCGGCGACAAGGCAGCCCTCATCCCGCTCCAGCTGCATGTTTCATTCACAAAGAGATCGGATTGGATGAGAAGCCAGCAGCTGACCATTGCTTGCATCGAATGTTTTTCATTTAGATCAACGCATTCCTCTAGAGCCGTTTCATGCTGCCCTCCTATCCGCCTGACACCAAACTGATATCACTGATTTCACAACATCTTCATAGCCGTCTGCCACATTTTCAGGACACCACACTGGACACCACATTGGTCACCCCGTCTCTACTACACCTCGTCAAGCCCGGTGACATTATCGCTTTCATTGAGCCTGTGCCGAGTCAGTCAACTGCGGTCATTATGGTCCGTTTCTCGGAAGAAACATACTCCTTTTTGATGCTGTTTGTTTCCAGCTCGACTTTGGCCATCTTCGAGGGTGTGCCTTGGGCGAGCTCATCCTCTGAATTGTTTCCGGGGGTCTTCCGTTTGGTCGGAGAAGTGTTCACTCCCTTGGTCTTGGGAGTCTTGGGCGTCCGTGGTGTCTTGGGGGTGCTGCCCGGCTCCGTCGCTCCGCGTCGGAGTTTCTGTAGATGTTGACTGCGAGACAAAATTAGTCACTGGACTAAGCCAAGTGGCCGGCTAGGCGAAAGGCGTGACGAGGCAATCAGACAGACGAGAAGCACAGGCCAGGTGAAAGAAGCAAGAGAAACGCAACAAGCACAGCAGAGTGGAAGGCAGGGAAAGTAAGATACATGACAGCTTTGGGTGTGTATGTGTATCCCATTGCCGTTGTCTGTTCGACGATCTTGCGGGTCTGCTCGCCGCTGGGCGAGAACACGTCAAACATGACAATGAGAAGGTCGCGGTGGGCATCGCCATCCCATGCCTGTCGGTTGGTCGCCATGGTGATAGTGATGTGCAATGAAGGTGAGCCGGTGTAAGTTTGGAGTGCAGAGGTGAGGGCTGGCAAGACTAAAAAGCAAGCGACGTTGAAATGATGCTGTGTAGAGATGCAAACGAAATTGTGGTTCCACGAAGAAGTGAATACCAGAAAAGCAGAAATTTCGCGGTTTTTTTTAAAAAAAAAAAAATCAGGTTTGGGTCATGCAGTGCAATCGGGAGGGAAACGGCAGGGCTTTGGGGGAGTACTTTAGGTCATGGAACGTGAACATGTAGCCTCGTTGGTTCATATCCTTGACAACTTCCTTCAGATCTTCCGTAGATGGTCTGCAGATTGTCGTCATGGAAGCAAGGAGGTCTTGGTACAAGCCAGGAGCATCCCAGTCCTGCCGAAAGGTTTTGGGGGCAGACATGGCGGTTGTCTGAACGAGTGCAAAAAAGCCTAGGACAGGTGAAATGTGAAATTTAACAGAGGGAAGGCTGAGGTAGTGGATCCCGATTACACGGGTGTGCGCTGCAGTGGGCAGATGACGGGACGGGGGGGATGGGACGAGAGATGAGCCTTGAATCTGAACGAGAAGTGGCGGTGTGCTACAATCGCGGTAGGATGGAAACAATGGGGCGCGCAGTGAAGTGTATGTGATATACCGTATAGCGGCCCATGTGATGGAGTGGCCCTTGGTCTCGAGGTACGAGACGATTTGTTTTTTCTCCTCTGGTCCGGGGGGGCTGAAGTTGAATAGCGCCTGCAAGAGGTCGTCTTTCATGGATCCTTCCCACTTGGACATGGTGGGTGGTCGAGCTGAAAGACACGGAAGTGATGGAAAAAAACAAAAGTGAGGCTGACCAGACACGGGAGAAAAGTGGAGAGGTTCTTGGCTGTGAAGATGAGATAGATGGTAGGCAAGATCAAAAGGGCTGGATGAGGTGTGCAGGTTTCCGTTGACCAAGAAACGAGGAGGGGAGACAAGATAGTTGAAAGGTAAACAGAATTTGGAGGAGGGGTTAAGGAGGAGGAGGAAGAAGAGAGGGGAGATCAAGAAGAAGAAAGAGGAGGGGGGGGGGAGGCAAGCAGCAGTGAATAGCAGCAAACAAACCAGATAAATCAGATAACAAATGCAAAGGAAAGTAATACCGGACGGCATTCCAAACGGTGTCGTAGCCTCGATTGTTCATCTCCGTGACGATCTGGGCCTTCTGGTCCTCGCTCAACTGGGCCGGGCCGGTGACGGACATGATGACCAAGAGCAGGTCGAGCGTGGCCTGGTCGTCCCATTTGATAGGCATTTTGAGACGGGAAAGCAGTGTAAGGATAGGGCTGGGGAAAAAAAAAAAAAGAGCGCAGATGAAGGCTGTAGTTCAGACTGGGGCAGGTTGTAGGGTTTGTTGATGGTGCTGATTTAGTGTCGGGAGAGGGAGAGGGAGAGAGAGGGAGAGACAGGGAGAGAGAGAGAGAGAGAGAGAGAGAGAGAGAGAGAGAAGAGAGGGGCGGAAACCCGAAATGAATAAAACAGGAAACAGCGACTCACCGGACACCCTCAAACGTGAAATCCATACCACTGCTCTGGAGCGACATCGTGATTACATCGGCCTGCTGGCGCACAGAGCCGCCAGCCGCAGCGAGGGCGTCGGCCAGGGCAAGGCAGAGCTTCGAATGCGCATTGTCGTCCCACTGGTGCATGAGTGATGGAAGTCCAGGGAAGAGGAATTACCGTAGTCTTACCTTTTTCGTCTTCTCGACCTCGGCCTTCTCTGTCTCTGTCTCTTTAGGAGCCATGTTGACGGTTATGTTCGGATTCCAGGAGGTTGTAGAATGACAGGATTAGAGTCGTTGTCTGAATCTTGAAAAATAAGCAAAACCAGGGACAATGGGGATGGGGACTTTGATACGGCCGGTTGCAGTACACAGGGACAGAGTTGCATTCACTAGTCAGATTCTGAAGGCAAAGTGAAGACAGCGTTGGCTAACACAGGGCCGACTTCGGGCCCAAGTGAGGTTACTAAGTAATTGTGAATGCCAGAAATTGCAGTTCTCTTCCGCTGGAGCGCCGGGAAATACAACAAGTGTGAATGAAAGTCGTGAAGAAAAATCGTGAACAGAGGTCGAGAATGAAAGACGGAAGACAGATGGAGACAGATGGAAGACAGATGGAAGACAGGAAGAATGGCCGGACGACAAGACATTTCCAGCTCCACGGAGCGAGCTCCCCTTCAAACCCGATGCTCCGTTATTCTGCAAAACAGCCCGCATAAGAATAGAGAATCATCCCTCATCAGAAAGAAAAAGAGCGGTGCGAAGACGGCGGGCCCGAGTTTTTCAGGCTTCCCCATATTGGAAACTGGTGGCAGTGTCAGCGAGGGACGAAAATGACGACGAGGATAAGAGAAACGACGGCTGTGATACTCACTCTGACGCATAGTGGTCGACCGACGCGGCCCCGTTGTGCTCCACCAACGCCGTCAACACGGCCTCGTCCTCCAGTGCCGGATCCGTGACGGGATCTGCAGCTGCATCGACCGCTACGTCCAGCTTCTGCCGCTTTGTCGCCTGGTGGTCCAGGCCGTCTAGGTCGCCCATGCCCATTGCATCTTCGTCCTCGCAGTTGGCATCCTCCAGTGCTGCGAGCGACGTGTCGTCGGCCTGGTGCTGGAGCGGATGCGGGTGCTGGTGCGGGTGCGGGTGCTGGAGTGGGTGCTGGAGTGGGTGCGGAGGTGGCGGCATGCCGTCTGGCATGGTCGGGGCCGGTGCCATTGATGGTACTGGCTGAGAGACCAGGGCCATCTGTGCTGTTGGTGCCATGGGCTCGTGGCCAAGGACCTGGGGCTCGGCCTGCATCGGCCCACTCATCGACCCACTGGCCGCAATGGCGGCGGCAGCAGCGGCGGCAGCGGCAGCGACGGCAGCGGCGGCAGGGTCGCCGCCGTCCAGGCCCATCATGCCGACGGTCATGCCGCTGGTGTCCGCGGCCAAGATCCCGGGCGCCGCGATCGGTCCGCCTGCTGCTGCTGCTGCTGCTGCGCCGGCGGGGACTTTCCTGGGCCGGCCCCGACCGGGTCCAGGCCGGCGGGTGATGGGATTCAGCGTGGGGTCGGCCCGTATGGAGGCCGGGCTGCCGTTGGTGCCCTGCTCGGCCTTGTTCTGGGCACGGCGCAGCCCCTGGAAGTGTTGCCTGGCGCAGTTAGTCCCGGCACCCAGCGCGCAGCGGCCCGTAATCGCCCCCGGCCTTTAACATAGGCCGGTACTTTGGCCGAGCAGATGCCGACGCCGCAGCGACGACGACAATGCCCCAAAAGCCGGTCGCAAACCGGCGCGCGTGGACGGCGCGCGCCCTGGCGATCCATTTGCGGCGTGCGACGGCCACGCAGCGCGCGTGGACGGGCGGGAACAGCGACTCACCGGCAGCCTTCATTTGTGAATCCATAACCAAGCGTGCGCATGTGGTTACCGATCGCCGTCCATTCTGCCCCGCTGATGACGCCAATGTGCTTCACGGACAGAATGGTAAAGAACAGGTCCTTGTCGGCGCGGTCGTTCCAGTTCTTGTTCATCTTTGTGGCGGGTGGCGAGAGACGGGCGCAACGGGTGTGCATACAGGCATCGATCCGCCGCTTTTTTGCACGAAATTGAAGCTGTTTGAGAATTGGCGGCTGTCCTCTCCCACTCCCTAACGCCGAATCGTCACTGGCCAACGGTAAAGGCCCGTGCGTCCAACAACGGTCACGTGTTTCCAGTCCACCTCCCCTGCGAGCATCTTATCTTACAAATAGGATCGAAGCCGGCGGCGCCCCCCCGCCCCCCCCACTTCCCTCGGGAGTTTTCTCTCAGGCCGCAAGGCATCGACCGAGCTGGGAGACGCAGTGGGGCTGCTGCCTATTTGTATTTGTATTTGTACTTATTTAATTGCCGCCGATCAAATCATGTGCCCAGGCGTCAGTATCGTGCCTGGTCTACAAATATTTGGAGGAGCCATTTAATTTGCCTCGTCCTGACGCGTTCCTTCCAGTCTGCTGCACACCCCTCACACCCACCCCTCCCTTCCCCTGCATTCCCGTTGTTAGTTCCGTCCGAGCGGGTTGTATTTGTAAGATACAAAATTTGTACAAAATTTGTACGAATTCTCGCACTCGTACTCGTAGTATCAGCTGTTTTTCTGGACTCTCTTGCCTGCTGGTTCTCACTCAGCCGTCCTAACGTTGCCTTCCACCTCTTTTGGATGAGCATTCGTTCTCGCACTCGCAAGGTACGATACAAATACGATAGCTCGCCATCTCTTCGCTAGCACCGACGCCTTGCTTGCGCTATGAGTCACACCTATCAGTCCTGGTTTCAGTCTGCCCTCTCTGGTTCACATCGCTGTGCGATCGCCTCGTTTTTATTGGCCCCAACAAGAACCACTTTACGCGAACCCGCATATTACCCACCCGACCTCTCCACCTTTGCGCGTCTCAGCACCGCATCATTTTTCACCCACCCACCTTTTCGTCCTTTTTTCGTCCTTTTTTCGTCCCTTTTCGTCCCTCCTCGTCTCCGTCTCACGGGATCTATTGCCCAGGCAACCACTACGCTGTTTGGTATCGTCTGCTCGAGTCAACACCTTCTGCCTCTTCCCCCTCATCCCCTGCATGTCGTATTTGAAGAGACCCAGCCCTCGGTCCGCAAGGCAAGGCAGCCCGTATTTCTTTCTTCTTTTTCTGTCTCCTCTTTCCTTTCTGAGCTCCAGATCAAGCAATGACCCGCTGCCGCCGTCCGCTGTCCTCCACTTCAGGTGACGGCATCATCATTCATGCCCCCAAGTAGTGTCTTGCTAGTCCTTCCGCCATTCCTCTCCCCCTGCAGTGTCCGCCTGCCGTCTCTCAAGAGTTGTCTCTCCTTTTCACCGCCCCCTCGGCCGTTGAATCCCTGACTCCAAAATCTATATGTAGCCTGTGTGTGTGCCCTCCGTAGTTTCTTCCACACAGAAGTGCGCCTTTTTTTTTTTTCTTCGCCTTGCCACTCTTTTTTGTCCCCGGTTAACTTCCTATCTCGGACCTTCACGCACAGGCAAACGGACGCCTTACTTTCCGCTTGCTTTCGTCATCTGCTGCGAGTCGCCTTGCTGCCTCTTTCTGTCTCACCTTCGAGCAGTATATAGTATATTATGGTCTCTCCTCTTTCATTTCTCTTTTCGACAAGCCTTTGATCTTTTGCTCTGTCTCCTTGCCCTCCCGCCTTGCACACAGCCTCTGGAAATCTGCCTCAGGCCGCCGGATCTACGACCACAGCCATGCGGCCCAATAGCAAGGGCGGCAGCATCAGTGCTAACGGCTCCGACACCGCCATAGCCAGGCTGTTGTATGCTATGCTCAAGCAGAGAAGTCTGAAAGACGTGAGTTCTGGCTCCTCCCCTCTGGCTCCTCCCCTCTGGCTCCTCCCATCGCCACAGCTCTCGGCTAACAGTCCAGATCGACTGGAACGAGGTAGCCCGGGACCCTGTCTTGCTCGAGGAGATCTCCAATGGCCATGCTGCCCGCATGCGATTCTCCCGGTTTCGTGCCCTTGTGGAAAACCCAAACTCCCGCCCGGTTCGCAGTGCCGCTGATTCTGCTGCTCCTTCTCCTGCTGCCGGCTCCGGCTCTTCGATGGCCAGGTCCAAGGTGGTGAAGGCCAAGCCCAAGCCTCAGCCCAAGCGGGACACAAAGGACGGGCGGCAAACCAGAGTGACACAGAAGTGTGTCAAGAGGCGGAAGGAGGGGTCTGATGATGAATCCAGCGTCAGGATGGAATGCATGGATGAAGACCAAGAGGACCAGGACCGCAAAGACTTGGCATCTCCATCCACGCGGGAGTCTGGCCAATTCCCCATAGTGAAGATGGAGAGGATGCCTAGTCTTGTTCAGGCACAGATGCAGGTCTACCCACCAGCCTCGGGCATTCAGCTGTCATCTTCTTGTCATCTGGACAGCTGCCATCCCACTCTCCAGCGCACAGCCTCTTGCACGTCGGACATCCCCCCCCAGCTCCGCGCAGTCCGTCTCTTGACTCCCTGCAGTGACATCGACTCCCAGCAACAGCTGGAGGCCACAGCGGCCGCCGGAAGAGAGGCTGGCACTCTCGACTTCGCCTCTGCCACCGCCGCTGCCGCTGCCATCGCTGCCGCCAACTACAACAACGGTAACGGATCTTGCTGGATCCAGTCTCAACAACCTTGCCCGTTCCCACCTGCCATCGGGGCCTTTGACATGGCCCCGTATGCTCCCCTGGACACGGCCACATTCGTGCCGAATGATTTTGGCCAGGCCAGTCCGCACCACTATCAGCAGTCTCCCCAAAGCGAGGTATGCGGCCCGCCCTCTGACATGGGAGAGTCCAGCCTTGTGGCAGATGCCTTTTTCAAGCACGGCAGCGGATGGAACGCCATGTTCGGTGACCAAGGCAGCAGCCACAACCATCATGCTAGTGGACATGGAGGTCGTGGTTATCACAGCATTTGAGATGTCTAGTTTCTACTGTACTCGGTTCGCTTTGGGAGGCTAGAGTGGAGGTTACGATGCGTCTTCCACCGATGTTGCTTTGTTAATGTTTGTAATTCTCTGAATGATATGGGACGGAAGGAACGACAGGAACTGAACGGAAAAGGAAAATAAAAAAAGAGAGGGACATGGTGCTGCAAGAGGACGCTGGCATTCGTCTTTGTTCATGGCTGTAACATCAAGTTTTGTTTGTTCTTTCTGCTCTCTAATACATTCAAGTCGTGTTGGTCTGGGACAGAGTCTAATTCTCTCCAAGCCAAGTATGGTGACAGATATTTGAAACCCAAGTCAAGCCTTCATAGGAAACTTGTTCCAGGACACCCATGCGACACCGTTGCTGCTCTTATTCACTTCACCCTCCGGTCAGATCCACAACTCAACAACAACAATTCCTCGACCTCTTTCCTTCCTCCAAAGAGCCCTTCCATCTCCTGCACGCAAACCCCCTCATATTCCCAAAACGCCACCGCAACTGCTGTAATCTTCTGTCGTTTTCCTCTTTCAACACCGCGGCGATTGTTTCTTGACCCTGCGGTCTTGAAAATTCCTCTCTGCTGCTTCTGATCATCCGTGACTCTCCATTCTCTGCACCAAATCCAGACGGCATCTGGAAGACACTACCGATCCACTGCATTCACTCTATATACACCACTGTTAAGATCTCTGCCAATCTGACATTGACACATGAAGAGCAAAATCATTATGGCACAGAACACAAGCACTGAGACTGATGCCCGGGAGCCGTCGCCCGACTTCGAGTTTCCGGAGCCGACTCCTCAGGAGGCCATGTTCTTTTACAACATCATCAAGAACCTTGCCAACCAGCCCGAGATCGACTGGGATGGTGTGGCTGTCGATTCCCATTTCAAAAATGCCGCTGTGGCAAAGGTGAGGGCTCTCATCGCGTGTCTGGCGCCACTCCCTTCCTTCCCTCCCCCCGAGACAAACCAGAGAAGCTCGATCTTCTGACATTCTTCTCCAACATAGAAACGCTTCTACCAGATCAAGCAAAAGCTCGGTCTAGACTCCAATGGCACCGGCTATCCCATAGTCCGCACTCCCCGCAAGCCCAAGGCTGTGGCTGCCAGCAGCGACTCGCCCACCAAGTCGCCCACCAAGTCTCCCAGAGTGACAAAGCGCCGGGCGGCCGCCGCAAAGACCGAGAACGGTGGCCGGACACGCGGCGCCAGAGCCAAGGCCGACGGCGGGCCTTCCACACCTGTCAAGACGGAGGAGGAAGACAAATGAAACAGCGAAGACGGTGGGCTCTGAGAGAGCATACAAGGAGACAAAGAAGATAGAGAAGACCTCACGCTGGACCCGATTTCGAGTAGATGACAACGGTAAAAAGGCAATAGGTCTCCCGTTATTATATGCTGTGGGTGTCAGACGCGTCAGATCATAGAATTAATGTCAATTGCTGTATGCAATCTTAGACTTAAGATTGCAGAGAACCAGGACAGAATTCATCTGTACAGTTGTCATCCACTGTCATGTGTGATTCCTATGGTACACATTCCAGATGACAGACACCGCACCGGGAAAAGCCATCAATTCATGCAAAGTGAGCATTCGACAGCGATCAGGTCCATAACGCCTATCGTGGCGTTATCAGGTCGACTTTGTAAAACATAAACCCAAAAGCAGTCCTTACTGGCTTGCCATCACTTCCGCCCGTCCAGCCTCCGTTCACCCGCTGGCTTCTTTTCTGTGCCCGACGACTCGCTATCGTCCCCGCCCCGTTTCTTAGTCGCCGTCCGCAGGCTCTGGCCCTGGCCGGCAAAGCGCGGCTCCTTTGTCTTCCCGGCTTCCTCTTCCTTCTGCTCCTTTGTCTTCACGGGCCGGATGTGGTAGCCAAAGAACAGCTTATTTGGCGGCAAACGTAGAGGCATAGGTCCATTGGGATTGAACCGGACCGGAATGGCGGCGCTGGTGGGCATCTTTGCCGTCTCTGCTGTCTTTTTGGACGACTTGGAACCCTTTCCCTTTTTGCCTCCTATCCGATGCCCTTCGCCAGCAAAGTTTCTCGACTGCTGTGCTTCTGTCCCTGACGTCAGGGCGTCGTAGTTGATGGCCTGTGCCATGGAGCCTTGGCCCTGTATGAGACCGCCAGCCGGCACATCCCCACCACGGCCGCTTCTTGGCGTGCTTGTTCCGCTTCCCTTGACACGCTCTGGCTCCACGTAGCCCACAGGCGGCGCAAACTCCACCGACACATCGGTTTCCAGCATGCTGACGCCCATCTTCTCTGTTTCTGGCTTGACTTCCAGGACAGCCACATCGTAGATGTCTCCGTTGTATTCAAAGTTGAAGATGTCGCCCTTTGTCAGCGTGGCAAAGTTGCGGAATGCGCGCTCGAGGACGGCTTTAGGATCGCTAATCTCGAGGAAGGCAGGCGATTGTGGTTGGAGCTTCACCATACGGGCGAGCTCTAGGGATGTGGTCTTGATCTGTATCATGTCTCCGACGTCAAGCTGTAGCGTTTGCATCATCTGTGGTGTCATGGTCAGCCTTGGTCTACCTCGCCTTGTGCCGATATGTTTGCCCGCCGATACTTACCCATTGTGGGATATAGGCGCGCCCCTCTTCAGCCACAAACTCCAGGACGCCGCAGTGAGAGTGCTTGCCCTTCTCCGCATTCACCATTTCCATAAGAAGCGGCCACTGGACGTGCAGCCTCGACACCTTGTCTAGTGCAGACGGAGGCAGCAGGATCTTGGAGCCGTAGTTGATGATCGGCCGCTCGGCCCCAGGAGCCATCACCATAGGATAGCATCGGTAGAACTCGTCGAAACGCAGCGACATGGCGCCACGCATCCGGGGGTCGTAGGCATATCCGCTGTTAAACTGCAGCAGCTAGTGTCAGCTTGCGCGGAGTCGTGTCTCTCGTCGGTATCATCATCGAGCATGTCTTACCATCTTGGCCGTTGCCGCGTTGGCACGCGTTCGGTTATTTGCGTGAAATTCCGTCACGCGGCTTGATGTAAATGGTAAATAAGGCACAGATAATGAAGCTGATAAATGAAGCGAAGACGAGCAAAGGCAAGGTGATGCTGGAAGATGCGGGAGGCAGCTAAACAGTGACGATTAGGCCACGGGGACCCGCTTTTAGGTGTTCCAGCAGCTTTATCTTGTGAGGGGCAAATTCGTTTACGGCAGGCGGTGTGGAGATGGCGCACTGCAGGGAGGGTGCGACAAGCTGTGGCAAGCTCAGAGGGCTTTGCTCTCACCTGTCGGCGTGCAAAATTGCTCGCCTATTTTCACAGACGACGCGAGCGTACACGGAAAAGCATGGCGTCAAAGTACTCAGCGGCCCGGCCAAAGCGCGCCGGCGAAGTTTTCGCGCGACAACACCACGGCGAGCGCAGAGGCGAAGGCGACAGTGACGACGGCGGTGCAACAGAAGCGAAAAAGGTCAAGTTCGACGTGCGCAACCCGTCTGCGCTTGCACCAGACGCCCGCGAAGAGGACGACATTTTGGATGCCGACGTTATTGGTGTCGGTGCCGCTGCCACAAAGCGCGGCGCTGTCAACGTAGACGGATACGACTCTGACTCGGAGAACGAGACATTCAACGACCGCGCAGAACAGCGCAGCAAGAAAGCGGGCAAGGCGGGCAAAAGCGGCGACGATGTCAATCTTATTGACCAGCTGGACAACTACGACAAGCGGCTCAAGGCTGACGCGAACGGTGAGGCGGAAGAGGACGACGATGAGGACGATGACATGTTTGCCGAGAACGATGACAACGGTGGCGACAACGACGATGATGCAGCAGAGAAGGGACAAAACGGCGGGAAAGGGTCAGGGAAAAAATGGAAAGAAGTACGGTTTCTCGACAACAAAAATATCCAGGGTCAAGAGGCCAAGAGCAAGAGCGGTGGCCACATTCGGCTGGATGACGAGTCCAGCAGCGACGACGAGGACACCGAGCAGGCCATCAAGGAAGAGGATATTGACGAAGAGGTCGGTGCTGGCGGCTTGAAGAAGCACGCGCCCAAAATAGATGCCTTCAACATGAGGGAAGAGCAGGAAGAGGGCGGCTTCGACGAGGCGGGCAATTACATCCGCAAAGCGGCCGACCCAGACGCCGTCCACGACAACTGGCTTCAAGGCGTCAGCAAAAAGGAGATGAAAAAGGCAGCAGCTGCACACGAGAAACGCGAGGCAGAGGTCCGGCAACAGCGGAGGACAGACGATGGCATCATGACGTCGGATCTATTTGCGGCGATAATCACACGGCTGGAACCCAGCGAGACACTACTGGAAGCGTTGGCGCGTCTAGGCAAGGGCATGAACAAGGCAAAAACAAAGAAGATACCCAAGTGGAAGCTCAAGAAGCAGGGCGGCACCGAGGCCGCGGGCCAGATGGATATCGACAAGGACAAGGCACCCAAAGACCCCGAACAAGTTAAGAGGAAAGAGGACATCGACGCCCTCACGGAGGCAGCCGACCGGCTCTTGAACCGGGACTACCCCGACATCTACGACACCGAGCGGGAGAAGCTGGTGCGCGAGTACCGGGCAGAAACAGGAGAGCAATGGGTCGACCCACCACAGCCAGCTGATGACCACGGCAGAAAGGGCGCAGCCGAGACAGGCAGTAGCACAGCCTGGGAGTACCGGTGGACGGACGGCAGAGACGGCGGCGCAATACAAGGCCCATTTGACGGACCAACCATGAAGGCATGGCAGGACGCGGGCTACTTTGGCGAAGGTATCGAGTTCCGACCGGCCGGCGAGGAAGGCAGCTGGAGCCGGGCGGTCTCGTTTTCATAAGAGACAGCAATAGTGCACCAAATGAAAGAAAAAAAAAAGCGCACCAGAGAAATCGCTTTTTCATCCTCTACTTGTGTTTGCAAGAAAGTAAGGTGTAAGATACAAGGTGCAAAAAGCACAGAAACACCGCGTTTCACCCCGTATGCGCCTGTCTCGTCCCAACAAGAAAAAAAAACAAGCAAATAGCAAGCAGCAAAAACGAAAACGACAAAAAACGAAAAAAGGCCAAAATGCAATCCTAACACCCATGTCCCAATTCAGGTCCTGGTGGTTCCTTCCTATTTTGGTTGTCTCTTCAGCTCATGTCCATCTTGTTCTCGTCGTTTCCGTTTGTCACGGAAAAGTCGATGTGGCCGTTGTTGCCAATGAGCCGCTTCTCCGACTCGGTCACAAACTTGACGCTCCGCGCCGGGTCGTAGAACAGCCGGAAGCTGCGCTGCACATCTTCCACAGACACCTGCTTCGCGCGCCGCTTCGCACTGACCAGCTGCGACGTGGTGATAAGGTTGCTGGCGTAGCGCAGCCCCGTCTCCTGGCCAATCTTGGTGAGAAGAGCCAGTGCGTCCGGTGTCAGCTCCACCTCTTCCTCTTGCGCGCGGATAGCCAGGATCTTGTTGATCTCCTCCGGGCCATAGGGCTGCGTCGAGATGATAGACACACGGTCCAGAAAGTCCAGTGGCAGACCGTGCGGGCTCTTGTAGTCGGTACCGCGGATGCGCGACTGGCCGCGGTTGCTTGCCATGATGACAATGGGCGCCAGGTCCACCTCGAGGGCGCGGTTGATGTAGGAGAAGCACTCAATGTCGAGCATGTGCACCTCGTCAATGAAGAGCACGCCGGGCACAATCTCTGCCTTGCCCTCCTCCTTCCACTCGGCCACCTTGGTGTTGATCTGGTCGCGGATCTCGCTGCGGATCTCGCCCGTGTCGCCCGAGAAGAGCGCCAGGAAGCCCTGGGTGCGCGAGTTGATAACGTCGATCTCGTGCAACGAGACGGTGTGCACGACCTCCTTACGCTTCTGCAGCTCGCCCTCGGGGCACTGCAGGAACTTGGTGTCGACACCCATGGCGTCGTAGTCCCGCGACCGCGCATAGGAGCGCCCCAGCTTGGTGATCTTGCCTGACGACTTGTCGATCGAGATGATGTCGCCGGCCATGACGCGCTCCTTGGTCATTGCATCGATCATCTTGCTTCCCATATCATAGATAGCCTCCATGTCCGTGGTTTTGATGGTCAGCTTGCCTTGCTTGGCGCCCCCCGTGACACTGCGGTCGATCTGGATCTCGACCACCTCGCCCTCCATAATCTCGCTCTCCTCCTTGATGCGCACACCAATTGATTTCCGGAATGCCTGCGTCAGGGCCTCGGTCTTGGACATTTCGAGGGAGTAGATCTCGGATGATGCTAGGGACGTGAACGGCACGTCGGTGCCAAGCGACTGAGCCATGCCAGTAGCAATGGCAGTCTTGCCTGTACTGAAGCGGAAGATGTCAGCAAGCTGGAGGCCAAACCAAGGACAGAACAAAAAGGCGAGGGGGGGCACGCGGCTTACCTGGGTGGCCCGGCAATCAGAACAGCGCGTCCAGCGATCTTGCCTTGCTTGATCATCTCTAGTATAACGGCCGCAGCCTTTCGTGCCTTTTCCTGACCGACAAGGCCCTGAGACGACGGCCGCGGCTCGAGAGTGTCGGCATCGACGCCAAGCCCGTGGATATGAGAGTGTGCGGCAATGAGGTTGAGGCCTCTGAGCTCCTTTGTCTCAGAGGTGGTTATTACGGTCTAGAAAGGTCCAGGGATTAGCTTCCATCAGAGGATCAAAAAGCCCACGGTAGCATACGTACCGCGGCCATGTTTCCAAGTTGGGGTGGTCTATTAGGAAATTTGGTGCAGGATCTGTCTAGGCCGTCGGTCTGGCAGCGTCTTGCGTGGCGATGATGGACGGGAAAGGTGTTGTCGAGAATGAAAATTTTGTGTCTCCAAAAAGAGAGATGCAAGCAAAGGCGCGTTTTCGCGGACCTGTGCTAGCATATTGTGATGAACTACACGTGTTGTAGAAGGTACATAAAAGACAGCGCTAAGCATTACACGGGTTAATGTATTCATTACATGGACATCTGGCTCTGGAGATCGACCTAGGCTACAGGGTGCGGGACCAGGGAAGACCCACTACCACTTAGCATCCTGAGCAGCTAATACCACCCGTGTGCTTAATTTCATGGTATATCTTGTGAAGGATTTGGGTGGCGGCTGCAACACTCAATCACGGCGGCCGCTGTGTGCCGTGGCAACACAAGTAATACCGGCATGGGCTCGCAGCCGCTTCTCCTCAATTTGTAGCCCCCGACAACTTTTTTAGGGTCCACCCTGCTGTGCTTGCAAGCCTTTGTCGACGGGATATACAGCTCAGGCGGTACAAACCCCACGCTGTTTCGCCGATGTGCAGCCTTACATGAATCTACGCTTTCAGAGTCAAACGACACTCTTGGAGGACGTTCCCTAGCGGCTACCCAGGTAGCCATCAAACAGAACAACTTGCCGAGTCCAGCCACGCCTTAAACAACCCATCGAGCTGCAGTTTTTCCGTTTCGACGACGTTAGCGCAGATCAAAGAGCATAGCGCAGTAGCTCTGAAGTCCATCTGCCATGACGTACGCCGACCGTTTCCACTATGACACGCGACGTCGATCAATCGACGAGACTGATACGCGAAGAAACTCCCTGCCGCGGAGACCCAGCGGTGACTGCCGTGATCGTTCTCGGCTGGATGAGCGAGCCTATGATAGAGACCGAGACCGAGATCGAGATCGAGATCGAGAATGGGATAGAGACTACGACAGGGACTGGGACAGAGGCAGAGACTGGGATCGTGATCGTGATCGTGATCGTGACATGGAAAGAGATCGCGATAGGGACCGTGATTGGAACCGAGGCCGGGACTGGGATCGCAGCCGTGACCGCGACCGCGACCGCGACCGAGAACGTGGTCGTGATGCGCTTGATAAAGCAGGCAGAGGCAGGACCTCTAAGGGACCAGCTGAAGAGGCCATATCACGCATTCCAGGGGGGCGCAAGCCGTCTCTTTCTTCTTCATGTAAGCTACCCCCAACCCATCTGCTTGGCGTGGAGCACAGAAGCTGACGATATTACCGCCAACAGCAGCACAAGAAGATGCAGCACCCAGCGAGACGTTACGACATATGCAGCGGACACCCGCACAAATTGTGGCCAGCCCATTGTCGAGCCTGTCAAGTCATGCTGAGAGCGGCGACAAGGACGGCTCCGCTCAGATTCTGCAATTACTACTACAGAAAAGCCGTGAGCTAGGCGAACTTGAGCATGATAAGACCGCCCTGGACCGCTTGCACCAGCGGCGAGAGATGGAGATGAAAAAGTCGCTGTCCAGACACCATGAATTTCCGTCCTTGCCGGAGCTGCACAGGCGGATGGCAGCCCCCGAGCAAGCACGCCGAGATGATGTGGCAAAGCACATCCAGCGCAGCGAGGAAGGGTTGGCCGAGCAGGCTAAGCAATTTCTGCTTGGACTTCAACTTAAACAAGGGAGGTCAGAAGAGGACAGTCATACCGTCGATCTGGTCAAAGCCTTGCAAGCGAAGCAAGGGGATTTTGAACGGGAGATGAGGACTGCTCTGAGCGAGTCTGCAAAGGCTAACAAGATGCTGGAAGACGACAATTCGCTGTTGAAAAAAGAAAGCGCAAAGTTAGAGGATGATGCTTCTTCTAGCCGGGAAACCGTCGCGCGACTTTCCAAGACGGTTGCCGCTCTCTCAGCCAAGGTGGAAGCCATGACAGAAACCATCAATAAGACGACCTCAGACGTCAAACGCCTCGACGCCCGCTCTACACAGCAGGCTGTCACCATAGAAGACATGCAGCAACAGATGAACGACTACGATAAGATGTTTTCGGAAATCGACCAAACTTTGCTCGCAAAGGTTACTCCTTTATTCGCCCTCGAGAAGGCTACCATGGTCAAAGACATAGACAAGCACAAGAAAGCGATTGCATCACTACACAGCGAGGTAGCGTCGCTTCGGGCAGAGCTGCCTGCACCCCTTGTATTTCCTGGCGACGACTTTGCGAGCCTCAGGAACGACATTGGCAGGCTCAACGAAAAGACGGAACCGCTTGAAAAGCTGCCACAGGACGTACAAAAGCTCTCTGCGCGCCTGGTGACCATGTCAGCGGCAATGAAAGTCAATAGAGCCAAGGTCTCCGAGGCGCAAGGGTCGATGGCGGACATGTTTGGCAAGATGCTAGATAAGGAAAGAGCAGCCCGTCGTCAGGATATATTGGAGCTCGAGAAGAAGACGGCTCGGAGCCGCGTGTCTGCCGCTGCCGACCCAGATGCCGACGGATTGCTGGGGTCGGCAGAGTCGGGGATGTTTGTCGAGCAGCTTCCAGAGATGATTTCAAAGCCGGTCTCTGAGTCGGTTCCCGAGTCAGGTCTTGAATCAGGTCCCGGGCCAATTCAGGAGGCAACATTGCCAGCCTCGACGGGCAAGAACCGACCCTCTGGAAAGGAAGCGGAGAAGGGCGTCCTGGTGGCAGCGGCGTCTCTTCCAGGTCCAGCCGTCGACGCGGTATGGGAGAGCATTCGGACGATTCAGACTAAGATGGAGGCCCTAGAAGCAAGCATCTCGGAGATGAAGAGTGGATTCGACAAGCAGTACACAGCGCTGCAGCTGATGGTGTCGGCGCTTGACACGCAAGTCAACAATATGACGACCGGAGAGCTGTTCAACGCCATTGTCGGCCATGTCGAGACTCTTTACCCAAATGCGCGCCAGGTACAACAGGATGTGGTCGCTCTGGCTTTGAGGGTCGAGGTGATCGAGCAGAATATCCGTATCACCACCAGCGCAGCCATGAATTTGAAGAGACCGGCTGAGAATGACGGTTCTAACGGCAATAGAAATGGAAATGGCAGCGACAATGAGCAAGGGTCTCTGGCAGCAGCTCTGGTAAAGAGGCAGAAGACGAACGGCTCGGTGCCATCGGAAAACTTGCGCGCTCGGGAGGCAACATAATTGGGTCCATGGTATGGACAGGGTTTATTTCATTCCATTCCATCTTCTCTTTTCTTTGGTCTTTGGTCTTTGGGGGGTTTTGGTTTGGTTTGGATGTTTTGTCTGCCTGTAGATACCCTCCGACAGGTGATGCCAGGGACACGGATCTTACGGGGACACGAGGACGGATGGAGGCACTGACGCCATGCAGCACGGACGGACACTTGAACCTTCTATAGGCCGGCTGGTATCGGGCGTGCATTGCGTATTATGAATGTCACAGGAGAATCTGGCATTGCCCAAGGATGCGTATGAGATGATATAGTCTTACAGAGCCATGACCGTGTCTAAATACATATGTATGAGATATGTCCGTAACGAGGTCCGTTCACGGCATACCCCGTTAAGTTAATTGTCTTAGCCGTCAACAAGGCGATTGTGGAGCAGCGGGCTGGAGCACCAGCCACGTCGCCGATCGCTACGAGTGTTACGAGTTCTCGTACTATGTACAAAACACGGTATGCGACTATGTAGATTGCGTGTACGGGATGTTGCTGGGAGAAGGCGGGATGTTGGCCCGTTCCGTTTCTGAGAACGGCATCGCCTTGCGAACGTATCTTGAGATACTATGCAAGGCGTGCCCGCAGAAGCTCGGAGGAATACAAGCATACCCGGTAAAAGGGTGCAGGGAATGCTGCCAGGCACGGCAGGACGCAACGGCAGGCAAGGGGAGGCGCCGATCGCGTTATTATTCTACTTGAGTGCGTTACGCTCCGTGCTCGTTTGCGTGGCTTTAGCCTGGATTTGTAGCTGACGTTTTTAACTGGGGCCCACTGATTGGCAGCAGCTCTCCTCACGCCAGCAGACGTGCAACAAACGGAGCCCAGAGACACCCCCCAAGATCCCCCCCCGAGAAAATTAAGCACGCCCACTACGGAGACCGCCTGGGCCAGCCAGCCAACCAAACCACCAACCCAGGCCGTCTCGGCCAGCCAGTCCACATATCGCCCGCGCCGTCGCATTTCCCATCCCACACTCCCTGTCATCATCCCATCTACCGCTCTACCGCTCAACCGCTCATCTCTGACTGCATGGGGGCATGCACGACCGCCTTCCATTGCCGATGACCACGGCCGCTGCGCCTTTGCCTTTGCCTCTGCTGTGCTTCTGAGGTGCCGTCGTCGACTCCTGTCGGCTCCTGTCGACCCCTGTCGACTCTGCTGGGCCGCCCGCCGCGACCCAGCCCGAGCGCCGCTCGCGAGCAGCCAGACAGCTTTGCCGAGTGCCGATTGCCCGTCGCAGTCTGCCAGCCCGATCGGGTAGTCGTGGTACGTTGGGAGAAGACGTGTCGTGTCGGATGCGGCAGCGGCATGGCCACAGCCATCACCCCATCGCCCGTCGCGGCGTCTCCGTCGGGAGAGCTGCGCGTGTGGCGTCGACGTTCCGAGTGGTCCTTTGCTAACGCGCCCCGAGACCAGGTCTACCCGCCGCCCAACCCGCCGATCGCATCAGTCTGCCGGGGCAGCAGCCGACGTCCGCTGGCTGACGCGCCACGACGCCCTCGTCCTGGCTGTGGAGGGAGCTCTGCGCTCTGCTCCAGGCCGCCGCCTCCAGGCACCATATCACACATCACAACACAACACATCACATCACATTACATCACATCACATTACATCACATTGCATCACGAATCTGCCTCCGCCGCAACCTCAGCTGCAGCTACAGCGACAGCGACAGCGGCAGCGGCAGCGGCAGCGACAGCGACAGCGACAGCGACAGCGGCGGCAACAACCAACGCCACAGCCGGCGCTCCTAAGGTAGGCGGCGGCCGCAGAGGAGAGAGAGGACGGCAGTAGGAGGAGCACTCTCGAGGGAAAAACGCATCCGTGACACCGACGTGGGAAATATGGATGGTGCGGCGAAGGAAATCACGAAGCTTGTCCAGCGCGTCCTGCCAGAAAAGCCGCACCACCTCTCCGTCTCCTCCACCGTCCGCTATCCCGTGCCCTCGGGACCTTGGCCCAGCCACTCGCCGCTGCAGTACACGACGTATGTGTCCGAAGCAGACCGCGGCGTCCTCCTCACCCGTCCATACTATGAGATACAGCTCGACTCCGACGACGACTCGACCCGAAACGCCAAGACCAGCCCCAAGCGGAAGACGCTGCCTGCAGCCGACCCTGCGTCGCCGGGTGCCAGCGCCACCGTCAGCAACACCAGCGGCAACACCAGCGGCAAGAAGCCGCTGACCAAAATGTCCTTCAAGGACTACCAGCAGAGCAAGCAGCGGAAAAAGCTCGCCGATTCCCCCTCCGACTCCGGCTTGGGTCTCTCCAAGTCCGACGCGAAGCACAGCAAAAACGTGGACGCCATGGCCTTTGCGGGTGGCCACCGGCCTGCACGGCCTGATATGAATGGCGACAGGTAAGGCTGCCGTCTTCCCAGGCGCGTCACCTCCCCGGCTGACATGTTTAGGAAATACAACGACTCTCTGCCCAGGGCGCCACGCAGCCCCAGGCCGGACGACAGAAAGCGTGCGGCCGAGACCGGCGACATGGACCGGCCGCACAAGCGCTCACGATCCGACACTTCCACGAGCTCCAACTCACCCACAACCTCCTCCCGATACGCTCGCCACCCCCCCAACCCGCCGAGCCCTCTAGATCTAAACCGCCGCCGAGACGACCGGCCGCGGCCCGCAACAAATGGACAGCCGCAGTCCAGACAGCGGGACAGCAGCGCCAACCACACCACGACTTCCCCTTTCAAGTCAAGGGTAAATGGCTATCGAAACCCACCAGACTTCGATCGAGATCGGGACCGGTCGCCAGAAGATGGCGACGTGTCTGCGTCCGGCCCGGGCGCCTCCTTACCTCCACTCCTCTCTCCCCTCCACTTCAACCCGGAACGAGATCGTGACCGAGACCGCGATCGAGATCGAGACCGAGACAGGGACCGCGAGCGTGACCGTGACCGTGACCGTGACCGTGACCGTGACCGTGACCGTGAGCGTCATCGCGAGCGAGAACGCGAGCGAGAACGTGACCGCGACCGCGACCGCGAGCGTGACCGCGAACATGACCATGATCGTGACCGAGAGCGGAACCGAGACCGCGATCGCGACCGGGACCGGGACGTATCAGGGAAGCGCCCACGGCCGCGAGCCTCCACTTCACCACCGCCACCACCAAAGACCTCGACGAAGACAGAATCTACCCGAAGGGCAGAATCTCCATTTCGCATTCCGCCACTGCTCTCTCCGACCCTGCCTGCTATAGTGGAGCTGGAGCTCTCGCGTCTGAGGAGAACCCCCAGTGAGGCGGCGGAAAAAAACAGCCGAGATCTGCCACCACCAGTGAGCGGAAAGAAACCGCCCCGGCCAGCCGGCGATGGCGACGCCGACGAACAGCGCAAGGCCAGGGAGCCGCAGAAGGCACCACAGAAAGTGTCACAAAAGGAGCCAAGGGAACTCCAGCGGGAGTCCCAGCGGGAGCCTCAGCGGGAACCGCGGCGGGAATCTCAGAAAGAACCTCCCAGAGAACCCCAGAGGGAAATCCAGAGGGAAACCCAGAGGGAATCTCAAAAAGAGCCGGCACAGACAACGGGAAAGCGGACTTGCATCGTCACCCTGAGATACAAGAGGAAAAATGCCAAGAGGGTTTCGCGCCTGCTCGCCCTTCAGCCAACGCCCATGAAAGGGCTGCCAAAACGGGCCGAGAGGTCCCTCAGCAACGACGACACACCCCCGCCGATCGTCACAAAGAAACGGCCAGCACCTTCGGAAAACTCTGCTGGCGACTCGGCGCCAGCGTCGTCGTCCTTTAAGCATCCCAAGGCCGTCGCAGAGAAGAGCATCTCGACGGCACCAGCACGACCCCCGCCCGTGCCATCGACTCCGCTCAAGGCTACGCCCATGGTACGCGTCACGTCCAACAACTCGCAGGTGCTGACGCCCGGCGACTCGGCCAGCTACACGCCGCGATCCAGCGAACGGCCGCCGACGAGCCAAGGCGACGTCAGCAGCAACGCCACCGTGTCCGAGTACCGCCACCGGTACGACGCCTACCTGAAGATGGGAACAAAGCGCAAGCACGACCGCGATGCCATTGTTAAGAACCGCCTGCCCAACGGAAGCGCCAAGGCCAGCGACGGCGGGCTAGCACCTGCGCCCAACCTGCAGCCGTCCGAGAAGAAGCTGGTGGCCGCCCTCAGCCTGGAGATGGTCATGTCGTACATGATCGCCTTCAAGTCGCTGAACCAGGGCCGTCACCTGGAGCGCAAGGGCGGCGATATCGCCGTCTGGGAGCGCCTCATGCCCCACCTGGTCGAGCTGCGCAGCCATGCCCGTCACTTCCGACCCATCGAGGCCATGGCCCTGCAGCTGCGTGCCATCTGCTTCGAGCAGATGCTAGCCGCCTTTGTCGGCCACGACGCCGAGTCCGTCGCCGTGCGTCTTCTCAAGGCCACCAAGCTGCGCATCGACGCCTGGGCCGAGGCCCAGAGCTGCTTCGACTCCGTCATCGACAGCTCCTCCAAGGTCGTCGTCGGCCCATGGCTCAGCGTCGAGGACACCGTGCGCGTCATGCTGCCTGTATTGCGTCGGTGGAGCGACCGCGAGCGTGTAGGCTGGGAGCAAGAGCTGCAGCTGCCAGCGAGCCAATGACAAGGAGGTTTAACGACTACATGAGAGGAAGAGTAACGGGGCTAGAAGGTGAGATTGGAGAGAAAGACGGAGACGGAGAGGTTGGGAGGGAGAAGGAGGGGATGGAGACGGAGATGGAGGAAGGAATGCTTGATGACGACCAAGAAAGAAAAAAAAACGGGGAGGGGGAGGGGTGCCGAATCATGACAGCGTGCGTTCCTTTCACGACCAGCGATCCTCCTTTACCTTGCCTCTTCTCTTGCAACAGCTCCACGGCACTTTTGCGGCACTTTCGCGGCGCCACCTGTCTTACAGAACGGCAGGAGCCACTCGCGTTGACCTGCACGTCCTGCCCTCTCCTCGAATCCCCTGCCTTTATAGTTGCCCCCTTTTTTTGGTTCTGCTTTACTGTTTTACTATCTGTTCCCTGTTTGTTGTATTTACGTTTGCTTTTGATCTGCTGGTCTGTTTTCTGCGTTTTCCACTAAATGGGTCGGGATGGTCGAGATGGAAGGCACGTGCTTTCTGCCAGGGCTGGAAGGGGTGTTTTCGGGGTCGGTTAGGCGTATCCCCTTGGACTCTGCCTACGGAGAGGACTGGGCTGGGATGGTGCTCACTCTTTGCGGCGGCCCTGCCATGTTGCCTTTGTGTTGCGCCAGCTTTGCTCGTCTGTGGTTCTCTTCTGCAGGGCTGGGCTCTTTTCTTCCCCCCTCCTCCCTCCCGGGCCTCTCTTGTCTTGTACCTTTATGTTTGGGTTTTGCTCGGCGACGGCTGCGCTTGGCGGCGGACGGGCACGTTCTTAGATTTGTGCCTGCCGTCTCCCTTTCTTCCTTTCCTTTATGATATCCCCATGGCTGCGATGGATGTGGTCATTTTATTTGCTATTTTGTCAGCTTTGACGAGTTAGACAGCAGTTACACATTTCATACAGGATGACAGTACTACATGCAAAATACCGTGGCTTCTTCAAAGTCACGCAATGCTTCCAACCCACGCCACGGCCATCAGGTCGACAGAAAGAAATATTTATTCCAAAACGAGGCGCTGTACTGCTCTGCCTCTAGCAAAGAAATGCACTACGTTATCCTAACCGAGATACCAACCAGCCAGCAAAACTCCTTTCGGCAGTGTCTTCAGCTCGGGTATAGACGACAACCTCAATGCAGTAAACAGGAATGGCACATCCACAAAATCCCCCAACTCAGAAGCGGCCTGTCACCCGCAGAAGAATATACACTAGATCCACCCGGTAAAACGTACAGAAATTATGCTCGCTGCCCTATTAAGTAGCCGACTTGGCCAAGTTGGAGCAGGTGTTGCAAAACCATTTAGGTTGATCAACAGAAATTTTAGCTTCGCTGCGGACACACGATGAGTGGTACAGCCGCCGTGGACATCTCTGGAATGCGAGAGGAGGACAGTCAGCAAAAACCTCTTCTTTATTTCCGCTTCGTGCTCATCATAACACCGGTAGTGGAGTTCCAAATCTCACCTTGTTGGCGCAAACGAGCATGAGAGGTCCCAAGACGGGAAGCCCACATGTCGTACAGCCGCCCTTACTCCTGTGAGGACCTGTTTTAGGGACGGCATTGGCATCGGCGGCTGTAGCAAGCTCTGGATGCTTGCGCGCACGCTTCCAGACTCCACTGAGACACCTTGTGATATCTTGGATATCCTCGTCGCTCAACAGATCCCTGGCGATCATCACGGCCATGTGCTTTCCAAACTCGATGGCCCGGGACTGGTCCGCAACCAGCCAGACATCCTTTTCTTCCACAAATTCGCGCAAAGCCCTGGGGATATACGCATCAGAGGAGATGTGCCTGGAAATGATGAATTTGTCCCATTCTTGGATAAATTCCTTTTCAGTACTGGACAGATCAGAGTAGTCTTGTACGACTTCACGATGCTTATGAATGAGCCAGCTATCGTCCACAACAGTAGGCCGGATTCGGGTGCCGGGTTCCAGGAGAACCTTGCTGAGGGGATCATAAATCTGCTGCTTTATATGTGGGACAACCAGCTTGCTTCTTGCGGGCAGTGATATTTGCTTTGACTTGGATTTGGCCTGCTCTTGTTAGCAATTGTGTCGTGTAGAATAGCAAACAGTTCCCAGCGCAGAAAAATAGCTCACCCGTGGGACGTAAGCAAAAGAAGCAAGGCCTTTCTCGTCGTTTTGCGGTCCATATCTGGATGTCACCCAAGAGTCATCTCCAGCGAGGAATTTGTTCAAGTCAAGTCGTTTTGTTGGCCGACCCAATTGATATATTGCAGGTGGTTGAAAGGTGTTCACACTTTCATCAGGACAATGAGTCATTCTGACAATGTGGTCGCCGTTAACACCCAGATGTGGCTCGTACTTGAACAGATAGTGGAGGTGACTTAGAAGGTGAACCCGGAGCTGGTTCATATTCGGATTCGCCGCCATGCAGATACAGCATACAAACCCGTTCACCGTCATCCGTTCAGGTGGCAAAAAATACGTGACTTTGCTGTTGCGGCTGTCATCGTCGTAGACCTTATTACCGTCAAAGATGTTGCCGCTGTAGATGCTCTCATCGTCAAAGGGTCTGGCGTGTCTCTTCCGTGCTGCCCGCGGCTCCTTTCCATGGGCCTTATTGGTGATGTTTCGCAGGTTATAATCTGGCTGGCCTCTTCGTGAGCGCAAAGAGCGGCTGGGCGTAAGCTCTCCCTCTGCATCATCTTCGTCGTCATCCAGAGCGCTGTCCACACCATTTGAGGTGCGTGTGCCGTTCCCATTTATATGTCCATTGGCGCTATGGAATTTGCCATTCAAATGTCCATTCACATGGCCATTCACATGGCCGTTCATATGGTCATTCGCGCCGTTGGTTAGTGAGTTGGCAGATTTTTGTGCATCCCAGTACCGTCCTTGCACGAGCCCATTGGTGAAGCCATGCAGCGCATTCAACGCCGGATCTGGACAGGGCTCATCCGGGTGAAAGGCCACAATAGTAGGCAAGACACCCTTCTCGGGCGGCTTACGCGGGTGCTCAAGAAACCCAGTGCTCCATTGAATATCCATGTCCATCATAAAGGTGGTGCGGACGGGATCGTGGCGGGGACTTTCCCGCAGCCACAGAGGAATTCGCATTCTGGGTCGTCCAAAAATATCATTTGATTCGGCGTACAGGATGCAGTCATCTGTCCGCTTGGGGCGGTGTTTGTTGTGAGAATGGTAGGCATGTTGGTGGCTATGTGTGACCGCCCCTGTGAAAGCGACAAGATCCAGCGGTGGCCACGTGTCGTTTCCCGCGGACTCGACCTCGATGCGCATTTTATACTTGTCAGCCAGGCCAAACATTCCAGTTTCCTCATGCAGCATGGCGATCTTTTCCAGGGGGATCGTGAACGGCTCCAGATGCAGCCTGGCTAAGCCAAGATGACTCTGAGTGGATTTGGACGCCTGGACGGTACCAATGTGTGCATCGCAATATAGCAGAAGAGGTATGCCACATTTCTCACTCATGATTGTGATCTTGCATCGCATGCTGAAGGTGGAAATATCTGACGGCGGCAAGTTGGCGACGGAGTTGAAGCGGATTCGAGGCGTGTCCTGGTGGAGTATGTTGAACACCCGGACTCGCATGCCATTAGATCGCCCTATCGGATACTCAGGCAGCCATAGTGACAAGCACTCTCTGTGCTTGAAAGACTCTACCCCAACAGCTGCCTCCCCAAGACAGCGCCGCTTCGACGCGCGAGCATGGAGGCCATCCTCCCGGTCTTCTGAAGGCTCAAAGCAGACACCATGAGAGTAGCGAGGCTTGTCTAAAGAGTGCCAGGCCTGGTATGCTGTGATGCCAGCAGTCCAGTTCCGATGGAGGAACGGTAGCCGCCGCCTTTGACGACTAGCATGTGTCATGGTTGCAAAAGACAGTAAATAGCAATCTGTAGCATTCAGTGTCCGTGGAACAAATGCATGGAGATTGCGTGCCACCGTGCTGAAATTTGGCGCAGGCCTGGCTCCTGAATGCGACTGACAACACCCGGCCTGACCCGACGAGAGCGCATGCGTCTCTGAATGGTTACAAATCACAATTATCGCAACTGAGAAATTGTGTCCATTGGCATCGGGAATGCAGGCAAGTTTGTTGTGATGAAGTGGATGGGGTATTGATAAAGAAGAATGAGTGAAAGATGAGAGTGGAGGGTGAAAATAGGCGACAAGAGAGAATCGCTGCAGACCGACAACACAGGTGCCGCAGACGCTGATAAATAAACGACACCGACTACGCGCCAGTCAAGCGCATCTGCCCTGTGGAGGGTAGCTTATCGAGAAGAGTGTCTCGAGAATCGCAGACAGACGGTGCAGCAGTCTGCCTTAGGGACATGACCAATATCCTTGCCTGTCAACCATTGCCTTGCTTTTCAGCAAGCCATTACGCGCATCCGCAGCCGCGTTGTGCTGCTGGGGGAACGGACGTGCTGTGGTGTGGCGCAGAGCAGGGTAAACAAAGAAGGTATGATGCCAAAAAAAATGAATGAAGAGAATGAAAGAATTTTGACGCTCGCGACCTTTCCTTGATTTAGTTGAACATAGTCACGTTCACGCTGTCTGCGTCAGAACGCGTTATACCAGGACAGAAGAAAAAAAGGGAAAGAACCAGCAACAAGACAGCAGGAACAACCCGTCCCACCTGGCCGTTTTAGCCCAGACCCGCACTGATTGGGAGCCCATAACACAAATTTCCGGAGACTGCTCCACTTTTTCTGGTTTGGTAAAGAAACAACATGCCCTTATAAAAAGACTCTTGTTTACAGTGTGCCCGCTGGAAATAGAAGGGCGCATCTGTATACCTAAAATCACTGCAATCTTATAATTTCATCTGCAAGTCTCCCTTGTAACTGCCAGACAGCTAATACTTGAAAAAGGTACTGCAAATCCCTAGATCGCTTTTGCTCCGGGCTGGAGTGGAGTGGAGTGTTACACGTGATGTAGTCTCACGTGACCTAGGCGTCATTTCCGCGCCAATGATTGTTGCCCAATGTGTAAGCTGCGGCAACTGTAAGTGCTGCCTGACACCGCGAATGACGGGCAGAACTCAGAATTTAGAGATGGGTTTATATATGGTGGTATGTCTGGAATGCAGAAGCCCCTCCCACCTCTTTCCAGATTTCAGGGGACTATCTCTGACGTCTATTCCAGACGTGCCCAACAGCCTGTATCTTACCCTACAGTGGCTCAGACTTCCATTTCCTCGGAGTCCGTTCGTAGGATTCCATCTGATATTTTTTTTTGGACACAGAAACACAAGTTTTTATTTACAAGTCAGGTCTCGTTATAGGCGCATTACCGAACTCATCAAAACATGGTATGAGCATACGCGGTCTTGCGTGGTCAAACAATCGCTATTAACAGGCAGTGGCCTATTGCATCATAAGCATTTTACATATAATGCCAATGTGTCATGCCGAGCTTGAAGAATTAACCAATATCTAGGAGGATTCAGGCACCAAACAGAAACTCGAGATGGTGGGTAAATTGGAAGCAGCCGCGAGTGCTAAAAGCGGTTTGTGCTGCTAACGCCGAAGTCATGTGGGATTATATGAAGGAAGCAACATCTGGAACCGAAACATTAAGATATCACCGTGCAACAGCATCACGGCTGCCATCTTATTTATATCAATGATATATTGTATTTGTATCAGTCCTACCACGCATATTCCGCCACTTCCACTGAATCTCCTGTCCACTCGTCATCTGAGTTGGAGTCGTCACTGTCAAGGAAGTCAACCATCCGGTACTGGATCTCTCCGGGCTTCTGGTTGTCAATACGCATGTCGACCACATCGCACAGACCGTGTATGAACGCTCCTGAACTTTCCGGGGGGGCAGGCCCATTTTGAGAATGACTGCTTTGACCATGGCTTTGCAGTGCCGAACCCTTACCCGTCCCCGTGTTTTCTCTCTCTCCCTCCTCCTCCTCTTCATTCTCATCACTAAATTCGATGTCTTCATCGCTGTCTGGCTCGCGGTACGATATGCGGCCTCTTTGGGGTGCTCTCAAGTCCCGTGTCGCACTGCTAGCTCGTGACGACGAGTTCGACATGTGCGTAGCAATACGGTGGCTCCGCCTCTGCGGAGTCTGGCCTTCTTCTCTCTTCCGGTTTCTTGTCTTGGACCGAGGCGACTGCATAGAGGCTTCCTTGTTCTGATAATACTGTAGCGTGTCGGCTGGTTCCGGCATAGACGTGTGGCGTTTGAAAACGCGGTCCAATTCTGCTTCCCACTGGTCACGCATCTGACATCGATGTCGCCAGGGAATATCTAGCATGGCCTTGATGGTCAGAACCCGCAACATGGGTATGTGGGGTGCACTGTCCACAAGAGATTGCAAGAACATCGCGGCGGCAGAAGGTTCCCACTTGCGCAAGTTCTCCAGTTCAATCCTCTGTATGGTTGGTGGCCATGTTGGAATTTGGCTGTCAAGCAAAAGGCTGTCGTAAAGGGGATCAGAGTCCCTGTAGAATGAATGGTGCTTAAAATAACTCAGGTTCATCTCCAGACTCAACAGATTCGGGCAAGACACGCCCAGGACAGGGAGAAATGTAAGGCTAAGGGACTGGTTGTGGTGCAAGGCTAAATGGCGCAGTTGTTGCCCGTGGGTTACCAGGTATTCAGAAAAGTGGGCGGCAGTAACATCCCAGCAGTTGATCAGCTCCAAATGTTGCAGCGTCTTGGGCAGTAAAGGAAGGAGCAATTCATTTGCAGCCGTGGATGACTCCATCACCAAATGCGTTAGACTTGGAAGGATGTCTAACAGACCGGCGAGTACTTCAGCTTGCTGCACATCTTCAGCCACCGCTTGTGGATCATCTGCATGCTTGGATTTCAACGACGGGCGCTGGTAGTTGGTAAAAATTATCTTGCACAGGCCCGCAAAGGTCGGTGATAGGTGGAGAGTCCGAACATCATCAAATGTTACATCGCGGCCCATCATCCTCTGGTTCCACCGCCAGCTCTTCAGCCTTATGACAGGGTTAGCCACGCCTTCCTGACGGTCGCTGGCAAGAGCACCCAAAGCCTCGAATAGACCACGGGGATAGGCCCATCGGATGCTATCAGATAGCTCCCTATATGGTGGCATGTCTTTGTAGTGGTACAGGTCTAGCTCGGCCAGTCGTGAACAGTGGGCCGCCATGCCTGATATGTCAAGGTAGCGTCCCTTGTATACCCGGCTGGCAAGAGACCCTACGTCGATGCGTAAGGACTTGACTTTTTTCCGGTAGTCGAACACTGTAGTCGACGGAGACTGGTCTAAGAGGTCGACAAGAGCGTGGGCCATGTTCATTGTCAACAATGGCGGACATTCGTACAAAGCACGAAGAGCGGGTTCTGCAAACGCCCGACACGTGAGGCTCGCAGTCACAAGCCAGCGGACAGAAGAGATGTTGTCCAGTGGACAGGCTGCAAATGTGAATATCCGTGTGAGAACCAAATATGGGAGTGTATTCCACGGTGGTTTTCGAGTTGCCAGGCCTGGCGTTGGCGTATCCTTGGCATCATCATCGATAGTAGCGACGACAGCTTTCTTCGATCTTGTCCGCATGCTCTCAGAGGACCTTTTCTTTCTTTTCAGATCATTTCTTTTTGGCTGGGTGTTCATTTTCCGGCGTCTTCCAGTTGTGCCTTCAGGCGAGGGCGGCAGATATGCGTCTTCGCTGTGTGATTCGTCGGAGAACTCGATAAAGCTCCGCCGTGGCCGCTGGCGCTTCTGTGGGCTTCCAAAGGAAGAATAATGGCTTTGTGTTCGTGTTCGTTTCGTGGATCGTTTTGGTGGTGGGAAGCTGTCGTCTCGACCGGTTCCATCACTCTCATCCTCGGTTCCATCATCACCCCCATTTCGACTCTCATGGGAGCTTCTCAGCGACGAGTCATCATCGCCCTCTTCATCTTCCTCGCCGGTGTTCAATGAACGCTGTGCATGTCTTGTCGCACGCCTTGTCGTTCGTCCATGTGACTGGGTGGTATTTGACGTACTCGATGTAGTTTTAGAGGCGCGAGGAGGCGCTCGACGACGTAGGCGTGCGGCCATTGACTCGGGCGGGTCAGCAGTAGCAGCACTGGCTCGGGTCCTCATCTTGAAGGAAATGTGAAATTTGTTTTCAAGGTGTGACGTGCCATTCTAATGAATGGCATGCGGAAGTACGAGGGGTAGGCCTCTTAAGTATTGTTGCCTGGCTTCATAGTTAGGGACTGGAACCACGTGAATGAACCGCGAGTTGGCGATGTGCGGTCTTAGCGACTGCGGGGCACCGCTTATGCAAGGCACATAGCCACAGCATCCGCTTTAGTGCATTAGGTAGTATTATGAGTAAGACACGACTACTCGTAATACTGTAAAGATATCTGCATTTGTTTTGTAATACTCGTATCTTACAAACATCCTACTGATAGTTGGTGACTTTGAACGACATGAAATGCACATCAGGCTCCCGTGACTCCAGGTAAGATATGTTACAGGCACCAGCACGAATGGCGCGCACGACTGCATGTCTGACACTATGTACACGGGAACATTCTATACACATGATATTGCACGTGATTGAGGTTCGATGCTATCGGGTGCTCCCGTCTTGGCCTTGTATGTGGATTCCAAGTCTGTTGTGCAAAGATCTTGACACGACACGACACATTAGGCTCGAGGTGTTTATGTTACTGTATTTCCCTAACTGTATTCTAAATGCCTAGCTTTCCCTGTCATGTATTCCGCTTTTCTAATAATTCCCAAACTCCTCTATAAATACAGAGACATGCAACATGGCGAGCATTGCCGAAATAAGAAGCCGTTACCCATAATCCCAAACACGGCCAGCTCTCAAACGATACTTCAAGTAACTTGGAACAAAAACTGCGCACATCTGCTTCCACACCAGCCTCAAGATTTGACCGGGTGGCCGGAAGGAAACAGAATGTGGCACATGAAGAAGAAAAGTTTGGAGAAACAAGACGAAGTGGAGGCAATGCTAGGTTGTGACGTTAAATCGCTGGGATTGGTTTGTCACCCGCCCGCCAGGTATCTTCCTGGCGTGTTCCAGGAGGCATCCATGCAGCGTTGCTATTGCCACGAGCTCTGCCTCTTCCGTCGTCTGATTTCTTGGGGTCATCCCCTATGGTGCGGCCATAACCGCTAGTATATGGATGCGGTGCCGCAGACGCAGCGGCAGCCCCGTTCGAGATTGTGGGTTTGAGGGACGCGTTCAGAGGTAACAGAGATTCCCCCTTGATTTCTGTCATCGTCCTGGCGCGACGGTCTGCTTTGTTCTCGTTGGTTCGGTCGTAGCAGTACAGCCCCATAAACGTGAGAATGATTCCGACAGCTTGAATCTTTGTCGTCGGGTTGCGGAACCAGAGAATAGCTATTCCGATGACAAAGACGCGTTTGATCAAACTCGCTACCGAATAGGTGACAGGCGAGACGAGAGAGAGCAGAATGAAAGCCAGAATATTTTGCGCAAAATGGAAAGTTCCGTTGAAAACAAACTCCATAAAAAGACGTCCATGGTCGAATGTGCCGGGTTCATCAGTCAAATCAACTGATCCATCGTGGAGGAAGTCGCCGAGTATGCTGACGCCCTCACTCCAGAACCAAATTGGTCCAGTGATGAGAAATGCTAGTCCAGACGAGTAACAGAGCAGGTTCAACTTGTCCAGCTTACGGGCTTGGGCTCCCTGACCCTCGGCTTCTGCTCGCGACGCCTCGTTGAACAAACGTTTTGAGAAAATGTTCTGCGAGACAAAGATGACCGTTGCAAGTAAGGCGTAAAGAATGCCTAAGAACTGGCCGCCGCTGAATGAATGGCTGCCTGAACAAGCAAGCATGACGCCCGTAGTCAAAGGAATCAGAGATAGGTACGTGGCGGTTGGGTAGCGAATGTCAAAGATAAGACGGTACGCGAACACAGTAAAGAGGGGGGACAGGCCCTTAATCGTGTGGACAAGAGAAACAGGAATCTTGGAGGTCGCGGTCGAGGAAAGGAGATGACCGCCAATCTGAAAGCCAGCCAAGGGAAGAGTAGTCCGGATGACGTCGAGTGAAGGGTATCGGATGCCGTATTTCAAGGACGGAATGGAGCGTCTAAGCGAGGGAAAGATTGTAGCAAGCCATGCCAACAGCAGGCAATAGGATGACACAAAGGCGAACTGAACAAGCGTCAAGGTAGCCGGTTTGTCAAAGGCGTTGAGAATGGATTTCGATGACGTGTTTGTCAGGGCAGACGAGGAGTACCACATAACACACAGCACCTAGCAAGGGAAACGCAAAGTCAGTCAAATAGCCTGGCGGCGGCGCGTATGCCGAATGCACATACAACCAAAGTGGGCGAGATGGGCGCCCTCAACGCGTCGGCAATCTCATGGACATTCTGGCTAGTGCTTCCAGACCGTGTTCGGATAGTACGGAGGGCTTCTCCTAGGCTCTTTTGTCTGTGGTGGTTGCCCAGAGCATTCGGCTGCAGGGTTGCCTTTTCCCACCGGAGAGCGCCGTTGCGGGTGTCCTTTCGAGGTACCCATTGATCGGTTGGAAGCGATGGAATTCCATCTGATATACCATTCGGTCTGCTAGGGCTGGGGTCCCGTCCGTTGACATCTCGAAGATCAAGATCCGGGAACTTCTCGAGGCCATCGTTGGAACCCATGTTACCACTCACAGAGAGCCGGTTACCGGATGTGCGACCTGTCGATGAATCTCGCAAGATGGTGCTTGTTGTGGTCGCATGGGGCATGACGCGCAATCCCAAAACGGGAGCGAACGAGGGTGAGGGATCAAAGACGGGTGTCGCGGAGTGTTAACGAGTGAATAGGGTCAAAACCGCCCTCCTAACAAATCATTGCTGCATAAGCATTAGGGATGAGCTAAAGTAGCTGCCAGAAACAAAATGATAAGGCCGTCAGAATGTTGTCAGTCAGGAGAGCGCGGGGAAATTTAAGTCAACGAGAAACTTCTGTCGTTGGTCTTGACACATACGAAACTTCGTGTATTAAATCATATGGATTACGTCGGCCGAAACGTGATCCACTAGCTCAGTAAGATACAGGTAAATTTATCTTACATTCCAGGAGGCTGCACGCCTGCGCCACACACTTGCGCCACATACTGGACTGATAGATACGATATCTCCAAAATTTCGCGTTGGCGCGTATTGATCGAACGCCGCGGCCACGAGCGATGCCGAGTTGCATGCATTTGATCTGTTGACGGAATTTGGCTTCCCTTTTACACGTGTGCCATCGCTTTTTATTCAAATATTTCTTCCTAGGGTGTGTGCTGCAGTTTAGACTGCAGCTAGGCGGGAGGAAGATGGCAGCTCCCAAGATGACCAAGAACCAAATGCGGCGGGCGAAGAAGAAGGAAGAGAAGAAAGCCAAGGCCGAAGTAAGTTCTTTCATCGTTCGCTTTGAGCATGCATAAGCACTGACGCCTAATAGGCCGCCGTAAAAGATCAGCCGAAGGATGCGGAGGAAGAAGCGACGCCCGTTACAGTTACAGACACCAAAATCGAAACGGCAGCCGACAATGTCAACATTAAGAAGGAGCCGGACACCGAAAGCAGTCTGACCTCCGATGCTCCGGTCGATGCGAGTGTTGACTATGATGACCCCGCTTTTGCGCAGTTCAAGAGTATCTTCAGCAAGTTCGGCCCAAGCCTCGAAGATGACGACGTGGCACGCGAAGCGAACGCTGGCAACCAGGGCGAAGTTTTCATGGACGACCAATTCGAGATGATACCAGACGAGGACGACGAGAATGCCCAACCTAAACTCTCAAAGAAGAAACGGAAGAAGCTGAACACGCTGTCGATTGCGGAGCTGAAAGCACTGGTGAAGAACCCCGAAGTCGTGGAGTGGCACGATGTATCGTCATCAGACCCGCGCCTGCTGGTGGTCATCAAAGCCCAGAAAAACATTGTTCCTGTCCCGGCGCACTGGTCTCTGAAACGCGAATACCTATCGAGCAAACGCGGTATTGAGAAGCCGCCATTCAAACTACCGGCGTTTATAGCGGAAACGGGCATCACTGAAATGCGCGACGCCGTACTAGAGAAGCAGGCCGAACAGACGCTGAAGCAGAAGCAGCGTGAGAGAGTACAGCCCAAAATGGGCAAGTTGGATATTGACTACCAAAAGCTCTACGACGCTTTCTTCCGGTTCCAGACGAAGCCTTCTCTGACGCGCTTTGGTGATGTCTACTATGAGGGCAAGGAATGGGAGGCGGAATATCGAAACTACAAGCCAGGCGAGATCGGCGACACCCTCAGAGAGGCGCTTAACATACCGCCTGGATTCCCACCGCCATGGCTGCTGCAACAGCAACGGGTCGGTCCCCCGCCATCATATCCCAATCTGAAGATTCCCGGCCTCAACGCGCCGCTGCCACCCGGCGCATCCTGGGGCTTTGCTCCGGGCCAGTGGGGCAAGCCACCCGTGGACGAGTACAACAGGCCACTGTACGGCGGTGACATCTTTGGTATGCAAGCCAACGGGGAGGCAGGTGATACACACACAGCACAAGCTGCTCTGGGCGAGCCAATCGAACGGACGATCTGGGGCGAGCTGCAACCGCCCGAGGAAGAGTCAGAGGAAGAGGAGGAAGAGGAGGAGGAAGAAGATGAGGACGAAGAAGAGGCCGACGCTGACGTGCCCGGCGGGCTACAAACGCCATCTGGGTTGGAGACGCCGAGCGGGTTTGTCAGCTCTGTGCCGACAGATTACCCTGCGGCGCCACTTGGCGTCGAGTCCAGCATGGCAGGAGACTTCGATCTTCGCAAGCAGCGGCGGGGCTTTGAAACTGAGGAGTCGGCAGTGGAAGGCCCACGCTCGGCGTACACAGTCATTCCCGAGCGGCAGGCGCAGACACAGGGCTTCTTTGGAAGCGACCGGACATACGACCTGTCCAAAGCTGACCGTTCGGCCGTTCCAGTGCTCGGTCAGGACGACGAAAGGGCACGCAAGCGCAAGAAGCCTGGCGACGTCGATGTGGCACTCGATCCGGATGCACTACACAGCCACGACGGTATCAACAAAGACGAACTGCGGCGCAAGTTTGACGAAGGCGTGAAGCACGAGGGTGTGGGCGCGCAATGGCAGCAGTACGATGACGACCTGAGCGAGATGATTGCGCAGGAGAGCCGGAAGCGGCAAAAGCGGGACGAAGATCGGCGGAGCGGTGGTACTGAAAAGAAAAAGGAGGCCAAATATCGGTTCTGATCAGAGATGCGGTGCTCTTTTTCTCGGGGTAATGTGTCATTATAGATAGTGCTGGAGTTTGGTTAGAACTAGGAAGGCCAAATATGTAAGATAATAATACAAGCATCTTTGTGCATCTGTCTATTGTCAAGCATCGTGATATCGCCACCACCCCCCAACTCCCTAATCCTCTACCATGAATATTTCAGTCTATCAGCCAATCCTCCATCTCAATACCCATGCTACGGCCTAGACTACGTACCACCTCCCAGCCGACATTGACGCGCCATTTCCCGGCACGGTCCATCGGATCATTTCCAGCACCGCCAACGCGTACTAAGAGCCGCAGGCTGGCCAGGGTGACAATAGCCATGCCAGCATCGCCATCGACAATAGCGGCAGCTGAATGTCGGCCGCTAGCCGAGAGGGGCGGAGCATGCGTCCACTCGCTGCGCACGGCAGCATAGATAGCCAGCATCCGCTCGAGTGCAAATGCATGGGCGCCGAGCAGCTTTCGAGCAATCTTGCGGTGTTTGCTGCGCGGTCCCGAGCGGCCACCCGTGAGGCCGCCACGTCGGCGCTTTCGGCCGTGGTGGTACGTAGAGAACAGGGTCAAGTCGTGTTTGGCGGCATTGTGCGAAGCAAGATAAGCACACAGCAAGAATAGGCGGGCCGTGGACGGCAGGAGGGCGGATAGGTCACGCGAGGCTATGCCTGCAGCAGATACTGCCTTGCCCGATGCCACCGGAGCTGGTGCTGTCATGACCAGACCCGGATCGACCAATGACTCATCCTGAAAATGAACCCTTGCGGCAATCAACAGCTTGGAGAATTCTCGGGGGCCATGTGTGCCGGCTACCACGGGAGCTGTGAATCGCGGCCATAGTGCACCACATGCTTCTTGAAATGCTGGCAGCGTGCGGCCGGCAGTCTTGGTAAGAGCGTCATGAACTGCGCCGCAGAAACGCGTCCACAGATCGGCGGTCTCCTCCTCGGTGGCATTTGTGAGTTGTGGCGGTGGGCTCCGAGAGAGCAACTGGACGAATTCGGCCTTGGTATAATTTCGAAAATGAACAAAAGGTACAAAGCTCGTCTGGAGAAAGGAGGGAGAGGGAAATGTGACAATGAAGACAGTTGTGAGGCAGGGAATCTAAGGCAAAGCGGTGCACAGTTAGCATTGTTGCCGAACAACAGATAGAGGTCAAGATCGACGCACAATCTCAGAGAGCCGAGCCAGACCCGGAAACAGGGTAGGTGTGATGTCTCTCTGGCGGTCAATGGCATCAAAGACCAGGACAAATCGCCAGCTATCCGAGTGGTCGGCGTACTTTAGCATCTTGGACAGCTCGACGGTCAGCTGCGACAAGCTCTCGCAGCGTCGGCTGCGGGGCCCAGCCCAGTGCAGCGCATCAGCAACTTTGGCGACAGTCCGCTCAAAGAGGTGGCGGCTAGTTACGCACTCATCCGAGTTGATGATGGCGTAACTCAGCCTCCGTCCTCGTTCTTCAGGTTCCTCTGCTGCATCGGAATTGGGGGTGGTGGCCATCTTTTCCAGAATAGCGGCCGTCACCACGCTCTTCCCAGTGGCCTCGGTGCCATGGACGACAATGTTTCTGCACGGAGCAGCAGCAGGCTAGAATGAACCAGCAGAGGTCAGCGGCACAAATTCTGCACGGGCTGATGCGTTGAGCGTTGCGATCAACTCACGTCAAGGAGAGTGGTTAATGTGCGAATCTGCTGTTCTCTGCAGGGGTAGTTTTGAAAGATTGTCATATAGAAGAGCTCATCGGGGAGCTGGAAAAGGGAAGAAGGACGCATAGCGATAACTGAAGGTCTGCTGTATCGTGAGATGAAAGGTGAGCCTCAAGCTGCACTGCGGGCATTGTTAATTAGCCAGACGCGTTCTATCTTACCAGTGCGACGCGCCGAGGATTGCCTGCAGGGTTACTTGTGATAGGGCAGTACAGACGATTCTGATCATTTCCCCGCCATAATTCGTGACTGAAGGTACCTTCTTAACACGCATATTTTTTGTACAAATATGCTACCGCCCCAAACCTCTCCTGGGGACCTTCCCCGCTCACAGTTGGAGTAATAACTAAAATCATTAGGCAGAAGTCAAATAATGGGAGCCCTTCCGCGATGAAACTGGCTGATGTCATTACCACCATTTTTCATCCCTCTTTACGAGGTTGTCGCCAGGTCAATGTCGGCTCTCTGCCTTGCCGGCCTCTTCTGCAATACTTACTTACACATACCATTATACCATTAATACCATTAAAACGGGCGCAATCTGACACAGGAAGAGCAGGCCTAAAGTATTCAGACCAGCTGCCAAATGCCTACCCGTGGGATGCACATGAGACGCATGGGCTTAGTTTTCTCGCTTTAGGGTATCGCCAATAGAAGGATCATAATGGAAGCACAGGCAGCCAGCACTGATTCCAGAGACGTGGGGGGCGAACCGAGGACTTCCGGCAAGCCGTTCTACGCCAAACGGTCACACAAGAAGTCGCGAGCCGGTTGTGCCAACTGCAAGAAGCGAAAGGTTAAGTGTGACGAGGCTCGGCCACGATGTCGAGCTTGTACTGTGCGCAACGAAGCCTGCATGTATCCTTCCGGCCCTCAATCGCGTAATCCATCAGATGATACAGTTGTATCATCCACGTTGGCACGCGACGCCGGCAACTGTGTTCAGGATGGCCCATCAACGCCTTCTCGGTCTGCTACAGCTCTGACTGTTTCTCGAAATTCTCGTTCTAGGACCCTGCAATTGGCACCCTTCATGCAGTCCGCTATCGCCGCTCATGAATTCAGGCTGCTGGGGGAGCCTCTTTTCAGGCCCGTGCAGATTGACGAGACCGACATGCAGCTTCTATGGTTCTACACGGCCAAGGGCTTTAATGCCCTCTCCCCAGAAGGCAGCCGTGACACCAAAGTCAATGAGATTCTCCAGATCACCATCCCTCGTCATGCCTTTACCAGCCCGTTTCTCATGGTTTGCCTATTAGCCCTGGCTGCCTTGGAGCTACAGGCGTATGGCCAGCCAATCGATATCATGCGCGTTCTCACGTATCGTTCCCGAGCTTTCAGCGGCTACCGAAAAGCAGTTGAGGAAGCCAAGCCCGAGACCTTCCCAGCACTGCTGGCTTGCTCTCTGCTGCTCTGTGCGCTGTCGTCGCAAATGTTCCGGGATGAAGACTCCCCCCCGCTCTGCATTATTGACTGGATGGTTATCTGGCGTGGCATCGGCCTCATCGTCCAGGTCATTAAGCCGCAGAGACTTTATGAGTCGGGTATGGCAATGCTTTTTGCCCGCCCATGCATTAATTTAGATGCCTCTACGAGAAGCATCCCAAACCACCTGCTATTCATGATCAGCTCGATCAGCTCGGACGACTCTGAGTATCCGGATGTCAAAGCATACTATGAGACGCTCAAGTACTTGGGATCGCTATATCGGGAATTGGAGGATGGAATTGGCCGCAATCTCAACCTGCGCACCATCACTTGGTTCACCTTCTTGCCCAAGGGGTTCATTGAGCTGGCAAGAAGCCGCCGGCCCCGGGCTTTGGTCATCATTGCCCACTACCTCGTGTTTGTCAAGTTATGCAAGCATATATGGTGGGCGCGTGGCATTGCAGACAAGGAGATCCGGGACATCGACAATTTGCTCGGAGCAGAATGGCGGTCGTGGCTGGCGGCACCCTTAGCAGCCCTGGCCACAGATGATGACGTGGAGCTAGGCAAGATCCTCCTCAACAATAAGAGCTGGACGCCCGAAATGAAATATTGCGAAATGGAGACACTCAACTACGTCTTTGTCGATGACACTGGCCGTGCTCTTGAATACGACGGCAGATGGGTGCGGACGGGTACCCACACACCACCCATCTGGAACATTCACGACCACTCCCAAAGAAAACTCATCCCTGCCCACCCCAAGGCGACGCGGGTTCCTTTGCCTCCGGGCACGACATCTTAAATACACCACGAGATATTTCTGCCGACATGCCAGGTGACTGATTTGGCATTTAACAAAGGCCTCTGCCAACCTGGTAATACGCACAATAATTATCTTTGATATAAGATACACAGTCACATACCAGCCTCAACCGGTTCACAATCCAGACCTGAGCTCGCTCGCAGTCAGTTTTGCCGGCACCGAGCGCCTACCTCGCAGTGATAGTATATATGACCGCGACATTTTCGCTATAATCGTCCGTCTGGTAGTTTGCATGCGGCCAGTTTTTGCGACTCTGCGTCGACATCCGCGGCAGGTCGATGATGGTGGTCCACTGCTTGATCTCCCATGCGACTGCCCTGTGCTGCAGCTGTTGTTCCACTGGTCGAAACTAGCAGACAACGAGGCAAAGCAGCCGGCAGCGATACCAGTGTACGCACGACGGGGATGAGCCCCGGATACATCGCGGCCATGGGAATTAGACATCACTACCATATGTTCAGCTATTGTCAGAGTTTTAAGAAAGAGCTACTGCTGCCTCACAGCCTGAACTACCACCCGTGACATAGAGCTTAGTGAGATTAAACTTGTAACGACCAATCGCATGCAGGATTATATTGGCAGTGACTTGTGAGCTGCCGCCGTCACTGTGGTGGCTCGGGTACTCATTGCTGCATCTGTCGCAACAGATGCCAGTGTGCAGGCCGCTGGGCCAAACGGCGATAAACCTCTTTTTACCAAAGCCCTGCTTCCAGAGAATAGTGTTTGTCGCGGAAGCATGACTGGATAAATGGCTGGCACGAATATGGTGCCAAGAAGAAGCCGTCTGGGGGGTTTGGGACAGCACTAAGAGAGGAACAGCAATGACAAGTAGACTGGCTATATTACCAGAATAGTTGATGGAAATGAGATAAAATGGCATTTACTGTTTATTTCATAGCTTTGAATAACTAAATGGAACGAAACTTGCTAGGTCGCGGCCTCATTTTGCCACGATTCATATACATACGTGCTTACTTCGCCTATTCCTGCAAGCTTGGGAGAAAGAGGGTCTGTCTGAATAGCGAGTAAAGGTGTCTATTCATCTCTTCATCCATACGCGAAGACGGACGAGTCTCGAGGTGGTACAAGCCAGCTTCACCATTACTTTGATATCCTGCCTAGAGTGTCGGCTAAATCCACATCCGGGTCATTGTTGGCGAAAGCCATGCCCATCGAACAGACAGGGGAGCGCTGTTTCTGCTGCCCAGCAGAATCACGGTCTGATTTGTGGCACTTATTCAACGAATCGGGCGGAAGTAGCCTCGCCATTTTAATCCCAGGTTTACTCACCCTGAGTGGCTGACAGTACTTGACGGGAGACCTCGGTGTTGAGACCAGAAACGATAGGCAGGCCATAACAGGCCAGGAATTCACATCCACGTCTTACAACAGCACGCGAGCATCGAAATATAACACCACTGACTTATTCACCAGAATCAGATGAAGCCATGACAGCAAGATTACGCAAAATGGAAGGAATTTGAATTGTACACAGCCCACAAAAGGAAACTTAGATTGGACTAAGGAAGCCTCCCCCGGAACTTCACCTTCCCCCCTCTATACACGGTAGCTGCTACATAGACACACGCTAAATGGCAACGTTCCCTTATTTTGTGGTCCCCTTAATTATCCGGCCTAGTTCTTCTCGAGCTCAGCCAGGATCTTCTCGCCCTTTGCCCGGGCGGAGGCGAAGTCGCCAACCATGTAGAAAGCACCTTCGGGAAGGTCATCACCTTCACCGCCCAGGATAGCCTTGAACGAGGAAATAGTGTCCTTCAGATCAACCAGCTTGCCCTCGATACCAGTGAAAACCTGGGCGACCGTGAACGGCTGGCTCAGGAAACGCTGGATCTTACGGGCACGCTCGACAGTGAGCTTGTCGGCCTCAGACAGCTCATCCATACCCAGAATGGCAATGATATCCTGCAGGGACTTGTACTCCTGGAGGATCTGCTGCACACGGGTAGCAGTCTCGTAGTGCTCCTCACCCACAACACGGGGGTCAAGCATACGCGACTTCGAGTCCAGAGGGTCCACGGCAGGGTAGATACCAAGCTCAGAGATACCACGGGACAGCACCGTTGTGGCGTCCAGATGGGCAAAGGTGGTGGCCGGGGCGGGATCCGTCAGATCGTCAGCAGGCACGTAGACGGCCTGCACGGAAGTAATGGAACCCTTCTTGGTGGTGGTAATACGCTCCTGCATGGCACCCATGTCGACGGCGAGCGTAGGCTGGTAACCGACGGCAGAGGGAATGCGACCCAGAAGAGCGGACACCTCGGAACCAGCCTGCGTGAAGCGGAAGATGTTGTCGATGAAAAGAAGCACTGTCCTGTTAGTATCACAGTTATGATGATGGATGAAAATAACTGAAAAAGAGCATACCATCCTGGCCCTCCTCGTCACGGAAGTACTCAGCAACAGTCAGACCGGTCAGAGCGACACGGGCACGAGCTCCGGGGGGCTCGTTCATCTGACCGAACACAAGCGCCACCTTGGACTCGCCATCCAGTTGAATGACAGAGGTCTCCTGCATTTCGTGGTACAGGTCGTTACCCTCACGGGTCCGCTCGCCGACACCAGTGAACACAGAGTAACCACCGTGAGCCTTGGCAATGTTGTTGATGAGCTCCTGGATGAACACGGTCTTGCCGACACCAGCACCACCGAAGAGGCCAATCTTGCCACCACGGGCGTAGGGAGCCAGCAGGTCGACGACCTTGATGCCAGTAACGAGAATCTCAGCAGTGGTCGACTGCTCAGTAAACTCGGGGGCATCGGCGTGGATAGGCCGTCTCTTGTCAGTCTTGATGGGACCACGCTCGTCAATCGGGTCACCGGTGACGTTCATGATACGACCCAGAGTGGCGGGACCAACGGGGATGGTGATGGGGGAGCCGGTGTCCGTCGCCTTAGCACCACGGACGAGACCCTCGGTACCTGAAGAGAATTGCCATCAGCCACGAGTTTCCCGATAATCCGGAGTCTCCGGAAGGGAGGGATGGGCACAACTTACCGTCCATGGAAATGCAGCGCACCGTGTGCTCACCCAGATGTTGCTATAAAATGTGTCAGCTAATCGGTAACTCGGCTATTCCGTATTCCCACCACGGCGTTTCGGATAGCAAAGCGAGAAGGTGTGAGAAGGTGTCAACGTACGGCCACCTCAAGGACCAGCTTCTGGCCATTGTTCTGGGTCTCAAGAGCGTTCAGAATAGGAGGCAGCTTCTCCGTGTCAAACTTGACTACAGGCAGAAAAACAATGTCAGCAAGTAGTCTTCCGGCGACGAAGCTCCGCAGTCCAATTGGGGATTAGAAGATGCTGAGACAGTAGCCCGCAGCTGTGGTGAGCATGCTGGAAGTGGTGTTCTGGACAAAACCTACCGTCGACGACGGCACCAATGACCTGAGGGATTTTCGGTTAGCTAGAGCTGTCTACGGCGAGCCCGGAAGTTTGATGTCCGCGGGAATTATCTCACCTGGTGAATCTTGCCATCACCGACACTTGCAGTGCTAGCAAGTCTGGCACTGTGGAGGAGCGAAGGCGTTGTGAAGCCTGCAACCGGACGGATGGTGCGAGGAGTCGTCAGGGACGAGCGGGCTGCTCGAGCCGCTCGAGCGAAACTGGCGCTGCAGAGGAGCATCTATCAGCATGGAATTCAATTGAACATCAATTGAAAGCAGATGGTTGTTCAGCTATCAATGCTGCACTTCGCTCACCTCTTGAACATCTTGTCGATGGTGCAGAACGCTTCGCGATGAATTGAGAGGAGAAGGATGAAAGAAGGGAGTTACGGAGGAGGTCGGGAAAAAAAATGCGAAGCAAAACGGGAAGCTCTTAGTTAGGGACTTTACGTGCGCTTGTTTTGGTTTCTGCCTGGCGCGGACGAGTGCGATGCCTTAGGCATAGAGGTGCCCACTTTCTTTCTCCTCTTTCCCGAGGGATCCCGTGCATTGCAATAACCGATACTCCACCGCGTGTATCCGCAGTGACAACATATTTGCAGGACTATCCACGCAAACTGGAAGTACTTCCGTGAGCCAAATGCACCTTACTGTCGGGTATTAAATCGAAAAAAAATCTCAGAATGGGTGCAGTCACGTGGACTCCGTGGATCGGAGTCGAGCTTTCCCTCCATGCGATTCTAACTAGCTGTGCTAATACCACCTCTGTCCCTGGAAAGCTCCAATAAGGTCTAGTGCCTCCATCCTCCAGTCCCAAACTAGATTGTCGACTCCAGCGCCAGGACCTAGAAGCGTATTAGCAGCCGGGTACTGCTCGGCACAACCAAAATAAATGAAAGGATGTAGAAAAGGGGGTGAAGGGGGGGCGAGAAAGGGAAGTAAAAGGATACGAAATACGTACAAGAGCAGTTCGGCATGGGGCATAGATGTGCGTCCAGTTGCTACGTTCATTCCACTTCATGCTTGTGCTCGGTTAGTTGTGTGCCGGAACCCCACCTGATGAGGCCAATTGGGAGAGTACTCACGGTGTGGTGAAAAACCGAGTGCTGTGGTCAACACGGCTGAACCCGCCGTAATCTTTGTCGTCGGAGCTCAGCACCACCTTGTACGTGCCAGCTTGCTCGACGCCCACGCGATAGTCGGAGAATGACGATGAAGGGTGGAAATTGAAAATGAACAGCAAGCCTGCTCTCTCGAAGACGATGACCTTGTCTCCGTCGTGTTTCAAAGAGATATACGCCTGCGGAGAGTGTAGCCACCCGTACTTTTCCTCCAGTAAATTCATCGCACGGTCAAAGTTGTTGAGATACTGGTACCGTAGCAAATGGTCCTCGGTGAGGTTGAGCTGCCGTCTAGCGTACCAGAACGAGTTCCCGTTGCCTTCGCGGGGAAAATCCAGCCATTCCGGGTGGCCAAACTCGTTACCTTCAAAATTCAGGTAGCCCTCACCGCCGAGGCCATTAGTCAAGAGCCGAATCATCTTGTGTAAGGCGACGCCGCGTTCAATGACCGGTGTCAGTGGCGACAGTACAGACATGTTGGTGTACATCTCTGCGTCGCAAAGATGCATCATCAGGGTTTTGTCGCCAACCAAGCTGAGCAAGTTCACTGTTAGAACGATAACACTGCGGTTTGAATGAAGTCCAACTCACGCTTGGTCGTGGCTCTCGCAGTACGCAATTGTCTTTTCGCCGTGACGCCTGTTGGTCAAAGTCCAGCAGATGTTGGCCACGTCCCAATCCTCATCCGATTTCTCCTTCAGGATTTTGATCCACATGTCCGGAATCGCCATAGCCAGGCGGTAGTCGAATCCCACTCCACCAAGAGACAGCGGCAGACACAAAGCTGGCATTCCGGATACATCCTCGGCAACGGTGATACAGTCGGGGTACAACGCGTGCAACATCTCGTTGGCTAGCATGAGATAAACCACGGCTTCCTCATCAACATCAGCACCAAAGTACTCGTGATAGCCCCCAGAGAACCCGCTATTATTTTACGTCAGTTGGTCAGAGACAGAAGTGCGAAATATCAAGAGACCACGGAAAAAGCGTACGTTCCAATACCATGATGGAGATAAAGCATGCTGGTAACGCCATCGAAGCGAAATCCGTCAAATCGGTACTCATCCATCCAGAACCGCAGGTTGCTTAGCAAAAAGCGTAGGACTTCATGGTGGCCATAGTTGAAAAGTCTGCTGTCCCAGAGTTCATGTCGGCCTTTTGCACCAGCGTGGAAGTACTGATGGTCGGTGCCGTCAAACTCATTGATGCCGTCAAGAACATTCTTTGATGCATGACTGTGAACAACGTCGAGAAGAACCACAATGCCCATGCTATGAGCGGTGTCGATGAGCTCCTTCAAGTCCTCTGGCGGACCGTAACGGCTACTGGCAGCAAAGAAATTGTTGACCTGGTAGCCAAAACTGGCATAGTATGCGTGCTCCATAATGGCCATGAGTTGGATTGTGTTGTAGCCCAGCGACTTGATCCTAGGCAACATGTTCTTGGTGAACTCCTTGTATGTTGCAACCCTCTGTTCGGGAGAAGAGATGCCAACATGGGCCTCGTACACTCGTGCACTGAGAGGCTTTTTGGGCCGCGAGTGCTTGAAGACATATTTTTCCGACTTTGGAGGGTTCCAAAAACGGGCATCGTATGCAGGCGAAACATCAAGATCCTGCGTGACATACGTGATCCAAGCAGGGAGTCGGTCGACACGCTCTCCGCTAGGCAAAACGAGCGAGATCTGAATTTCAGACACAAACTTGTCAGCCCAAGAAAACCCAAGTAGAATAACTGTGCCACCGAGAGGCACATGCCACCGCACCTTGATTTTGGAGTTATGAGGGATAGCTGCCTCGCCGTTGGCCGTTGCTTTCAATACAACCTCAAAAACGCCGAAATCGTTCTTCTTCATCGGATGGGAATCACGGTTCCAGCCGTCTTTGACAGAGTTAACGAGAAGAAAACAGTGGCACAGGCTCCAATAAGACTCACTGAACTCCCCCATGAGGAATGCCTGGACTGCATTGGGTGCCCATTCACGATATGTGATGTTGTTTTTTTCATTCACTGTGAGCCCAAATTTCTCATATCCCTAATGATAAATATGTGGACACTGTCAGCTTGGAACTGTTGGTCGATATTACACTCAAGGAGGGGTAAAGACCTTGCTGAACCTATCCAGGCCACCCTCTGTTTTCTGGATGGTGTCAATCCATTTCTGAGTGTTCGAGAATCGCCGCCTCAATGCATCCTTAAAGGGAGACAGCCACGGATCGAGGACAGTCACACCTAGTGTGTTCCGTCGTCAGCAATTGATTCTGAAGTTCATGACTGTCAAGTGGGGCCTTACCGGTTCCGTCTTTTGGCAACTCCTCGACAGTGCTGGCGGATGCCGAGGGCTTCTGTGTCTCGGCGCTGGCCATGGTGCTCCTTTGGAATCGCAATGTGTATTCGAGCTTTGGGGAAACGAGGAAGAGTGTGTCGGAGTCTCGAGGGCGGGGGAGCTCGAGCTATGGCCGGGGAACCTTATATTTATTGTTATTATGGGGCGATAAGACAGAGCTAGGTCGACTGCAATGGCAATTTTCTAGAATCAGGCAACCATTGAATTGAGCCACGAGAAATTGGATTTGGTAGAGGTAGAGAGAGAGTTAGGAGTCGATGGCCTTGTATGCGTTGTTTTATCCTGTCAGGAAGTTGCAAAGAATGCGTGAACACAGCTAGGCCTAGGCAAATGATATGACGTCGTGGCGAACTTGCGCAGAATTTTAGCCGTAGCTCTATGTAGCAGACATCCGCTGGCATGCTGCATGTCTCCGTAGCAGCGCGAGTGCTTGCACAGTACCGAAAGATCACCTGTTGTTATTAAGTCGATAATACGCATTGGCCGAGTTTCGATTGCAACTACTGGCGGTGCGATACGTCACGCTGGGGTGCGGAGGGGCACTTTACGAGTAGTGCCCTAGCTTATTCTTTAGTGAGCGTTGGGCAGCCGTTCAGCGGGGAGCTTCGCATTGCAGCTGCACCCTTTGCTATCAGATCAACTACGGTCAGATGGTTTCTGCTCTAGATAACGCCATCGCAAACCTGCACTTTGTCGTCAATCGCTCTTCCCCGCCCGTTGGATGTGCAACTGCGGAGGCTCACAAATCATGCTCCCTGCACTTCTCAGACTGGTCCTCTCGAACTGCCGTGCACGATCCTTTGCCTTTACAGCAGCATCCATTCCCCTGCCAAGCCCCAATTGGGTGCTGGACCCCTGGAGCTCCCCCGGCGCCGATTTCGCAACCGAAGTTCTTCCGACGTGAACCGCCAACACCTTGACTCTGGACCCGCGCCGACACGAGCTGCATCGCTTCGTACGCCAAAGATACAAAAACCGCCGGTAGCATGATCCTTCGCACATCATAGAGACAGAAGATGCCGGCTGTTACAAAACCGCGCTCGGCGACCCTTCTCGGCGTCTCGTTTTCTGCCTCCCACATCCTCCCCTCATCGCAGCCCGTCCTGCTCTGTCGACACTTTTCCGCCTCACCTGCCACCCTGGTAGCTTCTCGGAGGACACAAGATTTTAACTCGGGCTTCTCCAGCAGTTATGATCCGTCGGAGGACTGGGACCGGGGTCCCATGTTTAACAAGCCCAAGTTCGGTGTGCCTCAGTTCTACCCCCGCGACTTGAAGAAACGAGTCGATGACTACGTGATCGGCCAAGACCGGGCAAAGAAGACGATTTGCGCCACCATCTTCAACCATTACCAGAGGCTACGCCGAATACACCACCAGGAGGAGTCGGATCGGCTACTGAAGGAAAAGCTGCAGCGGCAGCGCTTTGCCAAAGACCGAGACCTACACGAGAGACGTCGTGATGGTCCGGTGACTGATGGTCAGTGCTAGTTTTACCTTTCCCTAGGTTTGAATCGCACATTTAATGGCGTAACTGACAAGCTTCTAATCGGCTCAGATGAGTTTCCAAGTCACAGTGACCAGCTCGACCCGACGTGCAGAGACCAGGCTGCCGACCCGACTGACACATTTTTTGTCTCCGAGGACCTAGCTCTTCCCCAGCACGTCAAGGTCGACAAGAGCAACCTGCTGCTTATAGGTCCTACGGGCGTCGGCAAGACATATATTTTAGAGTATGCGGTTCAAGTGCATAACTTTCCACATGGTCTTGCGCTAACGCTTCCTTTCTCACAGGACCCTCAGCAAGAAGCTGAACGTTCCATTTACGATTAGCGACTGCAACAGTTTTACACAGGCTGGTTATATCGGCCAAGATGTCGAGGCGTGCATCGAGAGACTCCTTATCGAGGCGAATTATGACGTACGGGCGGCGGAGCACGGCATTGTCGTCCTGGACGAGTTTGACAAGATTGCAAGGAGAGAGACAGCGCATGGCCGAGACGTGGGTGGTGAGGGCGTGCAGCAGGCTTTGTTAAAGCTTGTCGAAGGCACTAAGATCACCGTCAACGTGAAAGACAACCGTTCCTCTCGGTCGGCCAGCCCGATAACTAGCACATACGGGACCCCCAACTCAACGTCTCCGCCGCAGGCATCACCACCATCGGGCAAGATCGATCAATACACGATTGATACGAGCAATATCCTTTTTGTCTTCTCTGGTGCTTTTGTGGGCTTAGACAACCACATCATCCGAAGGGTAGCCAAGCCTTCTATGGGATTTGGATCGGCGCTGCGAACCACCGCGAGCTCGTCGGCCTCTGGAAACAAGGCTGTGCTGCCTCCAGAGTCGTATGCTCATCTGCCGCACCAGCCCGCGTTTCCCGACCCTGGCACGATCAGTTTTACACCGCTTGATCTTGCCAGCCCTGCAGACCTGCAGGCATTTGGCTTTATTCCAGAGTTGATTGGTCGCGTCCACAATATCTGTGCTCTCTCGCCTCTTTCGCTTGACGAGCTGTACCGCATCTTGACAGAACCCCGAAACTGCCTTGTGGACCAGTACAGATCACTTTTTGAGACATATCCAAGCAGACTCTATTTTACACGGCGAGCACTCTACGCCATTGCCGACCGGGCGTCAAAGAACGAAACAGGGGCGCGGGGCCTGAAGATGGAACTTGAACGTGTGCTATCGGAACCAATGTTTGAAGCTCCGATGCCCTACGTTCTCATAACAGAGGGGTGCGTGAAGGGCCAGGAGAAGGCTGGATACTGGGGTAAGGATGGGCGTTTCGAGGTCGAAAGGCGAATCCGAGAAGAAGATGAAGGCATTGGCCAGGAAAGAGATGCACCTGGATCTGGGTTTGACCAGCTTCAGAAAGCCGGGCAGAGCGGTGCGTAAGTCTACCACGGGATTACTGCTCGCAATAACCGCGTCGTCTGCTACTAGTACATTACATTCGGGGTATATACGCGTGCTGGCGTTTTTGTTTGTTGGTAGCGTAAGCGGCATCGTGCATACAATTTATGAGGGAAAGTACCTGTTTCGATTGTCATAGTACAGTATTTACAACCTCTGAACTTCTGAAAACCAGTAAATCTTCCTGCCTCCTTATCCACATTCCCTCTGTATTCTCCAAACAACAGATGAGCGAGTCACTGTTTCTTTCCCTATCCTTCTTGCTACACTAATCGCAAAGACCATCACGCTACCAATTAAGATCGAGGCGCGGACTGAATCTGGCCGTGACCGTTGTAGCCTGCGGAAGCGACGCCGGTGAAGGGGTCGGACTTCTTCTCCTGTTTGGGGGGAAGAAACATAAGAGTTAGTATCAGCTCGGAGAAACTGATGACAGAGTGCAGATCTTACCCGGAGTATCTCGTTCGCGGACTCCTGCCACTCCCGGGTCATGGTCGACGGGGGCGGCTTGGCAAACATTCTCATGGAAGAGAAGAGGAGCAGGCTGACACCAACACCAATGGTGGTGTAGAGGGCGATCTTCTTGCCCTCGCCCGGCGGCGGCGCGGAACGAGGACCGTGAGGACCGAAGGCAATCCAGTAGGCTAAATTCAACAGAAAAGAGGCCAATTGTCAGCGCCAAGTTTCTCTACATCTGGTGGCATGCCTGGAAGGTAAGACGACAGAAGGCGGCCGCAATGTCTCAGGAGGGTGGCCGAAGAAAGCACGCGTTGCTGAGAGCCAACTGGCATCAACAGAATTCGGCAAAACAGGGTGCAACAGCCGAATTGAAGAACCCCAAAATTGCCATTGAGCAAGCAGAGGAAAACTCACCAGCCTTCTTCTCCTGGACGGTAAGCTCCTTCCAGTTCTCCTTCATGCGGTCGCGCAGGGCCATCCACAGCTCGGCCTGCTCCTGCAGCGGCAGGCTCTCCCACCGCTTCTCAATGTTGGCGAGCGTCGGGTTAGAGATGGCGTGCGTGGACGCGGCGCGGCAGGCCATGGCAGCCGCCGGCTGCTGGAAAACAGCACGCTGCGCGAGGGTGGTGCCGCGCACCAGGGTCGTCGGCCGGATACGGAACATGGTGATTGTCAATTGTTCTCGTAAAAAGGGAGTGGGGAGGATCAAATCGCAGAGGCGAAAAGGCGTGCAAAAGGTCGACAGAAAATGAAACAGAAGCGCTCTGTTGTGGTGCGCGGCCGGTGTGGGCGGAAAGATGTGTCTAATTAATGTGGTGCTGGGGATGTGGCAGAAGAGAAGCTCTCATCGGAAGACGGGGCGAGGCAGAGAAATTCGTTGGAGTGCCCTTGTTTGGCCGCCAGAGATCGTATGACAGAAAAAAGAAAGGCTCCACCAAAGCCCGAGGAAGCTGTCCGGACGAAAGAAATCGCTCGTAATTACCTTCCCCTCTTAACTATTACCGGAATGACTAAGCATACATAAAGTATCCACCAATCACCGCAACGTTTGAAGAAATCACCGAAGGAGTACCAAACGAGAGGGGAAGGGTAACAGAAGGCATCAAAAGTTCAAGAAAGTAAAGAAACTTGTTCTATGTTGATTAAACTTAAATGGTGCAAGCAATATGCCGACGACCACCTGTCTTGTCTAGGGAGGCGCTTTTCTCCTACGTATGTATACAAAAGTGTACTTCTTCCACACAAAATATTTTGGATGCCCAATTCACCAATCAAAACCCGGGAAGCGTGGTGGTTCCCGACACCCGGAAAGTTCCTTGTATTATCATACAACGAACGACTGACTCGAGAGTTACAGTAGCAGGGCAGCAATTCGTGCCTCGAGAATCCCCAGATCATAGGCTTGGGTTTCCGTCTATATGAAGCAGTCTTGCTGCTGGCCTGCTTGCCATATTGCCGTCTGGTTTGTTCGTGCTACTCAGTCCTACTTTGGCGCTCTGAGGACGAGGGTGCCGTGGATGTAATACTCGTAGCGGATGGGGCGGATGTGAGAGGCGTTGCGGTGCTGGAATTTCTGCAAATGACGATCTGAGTCCACGGTTCCCGAAGTTGCAACAGAAAATAGATGATCATATTCACCTTTGTGACCGCTGACGAGCTTCTTCCTGCTCTATGAGATACGGTCGGAAAACGTATACTCCTGTACATTGCATTTGTTCAGCACTCCTGCGAACGAATCACAGCGCAATAGAGGCAGAGGGGAGAAAAAGTATAGTAAAGGGGAGGGGCACCAGACCATTTACAAGGCCGAATACGACGGCAAGGCTTAAAGGAACTGCTTTCTGTAGAAAAGACATTGCAGAAAATAAAATGGCCGAGTTCAGGAGCAGGGGAGCGTCCAGAAACCAGGAGTCAAGACATGTATTCAAACGATGAAGCAATTGCGACTATTGTGGCTTGCATTAGATATCGCTTATCAGGTGTGGCTTAGTAGGTGGACCACCCCGCCCGACGCGTCTCCAACGGCTGTTCCTAGACGCGTTACCCACTACTCGTAGAGGCATTGACTATTTTCGACTGCAACTGCTACGCAAACCAGCGGGTTATTGATTACCGCCTCATTCAGCAACCATAACAGCATACGGACAGAGGCTGAGCCTCGTAAACAGATACCCATGATCTTGTCTCGATAATGAAGCGTCTGAATTTATGGGGAACTGGAAGGAGTTGGGCGAGGTCCCAGATTCAGATGATGAAGCTCTCGACATCCAGGGGCCTCATAATGATAACCAGTCCGGAGGCAGCAAGACGGCGGCCGTGCTCAAATCTGACGGGTTTATAGAACTAGCCGATGATGTCTGGAGTGTGCCTCTATCACCTCGTGAGGATGACCTGCAGAAACCGATTCCCTCGCCTTCAGGTCGCCTTACGAAGTCCGACCAAAGATCACGAACCTCGACACAATTCTTGCCTCCCGCTTCTGAACAAACTCAACCTATTCCTGATGTTGAAGACGAAATAGATCTTGTGGGCGGTGGATTTCAGGAACCTTCTGGCTTGAACATTGATACACCATGTCCTTCCACGCCGCCGAGTGCAAACGGCCGACGGGATACGGAGCAGGATGTCCAACAACCAGAACAGAAGCAGCCCTCGGCCCCGTCTGCTTTGGCCGAGCAACTTACTTCTTCCCCTCTGAGCTCTCTATCAAGCTTCTCTCTCTCTCCTTCGCCACCATCTGAGGCACGGCCGACAGAACCTTCCCGTGACGCCAGTCCCACGGTGCTGCCTTCCCTGCCTGAGTCGCCTTCAGAATTTCGGCTTGGCTTTGTACGGTCGCTACGTCCTCGGAAACCTATCCAGCAGCACCCGTATCTACTTGAAAATGCACAATATACGAGGTTCATGAAATCTCATGGCGTGAAGCCAGTCAGGGTCGCTTACAGCAGTCCACAAAATGACGCCACGGCGGAGAACGACTCTCAGGAGCAAGAATTTGTCAACGAGGAAAGTGAGATACCTCGGAAGGATGAACAGAGTTCGATTCTTCGCGAGGACAGCCAACTTGATCTACCGCACAGCTCTTTGGACAATGATGGCGACCTTGAACGATCACCAGCATCCCCGACATCTACTCCGCCACAACAGCTATTGCTATCCAGTAACCGAGGAAGCGGTGAAGATGGTACAGACGACACGAGTATGGCTGATGAAGACGAATTTCCCAGTCCAAGAACGTTTATGCTACGCCGGCGCCAGCGTATGTATGGCAAAGTTTCCAAATATCGAAGTTCACCGATGTCTTCGAGGGTCAACCAAAACAAGGCGGCGGAAGAGGTTCTTCACGAAGTGTTGCCCTCGTCAAAATGGATTCCTGTCCGCATAGATTTATCGCCGATGTCTTCGCCATCACACTCTCGTGTCCAAAATCCCGAGTCTTGCCCATCGCCCGTCGTGGAGACTGTCCCCCCAGCACCTTCGCCAAGTGTCCCGCCCTCAGCAAATTTTGTCGTGGATGCCGATCATAACGACGAAGATGACGCGGTTGATTTCAGATATACTAAAAGCCCTGACACTGTGGCACCTCTCTCTATGGAAGACAACGACAGCCAGAGCGACTCTGATGTCATCCGCAGAAATGGCAGGAGAATCAAGGGCGTTCTCCCCGCTTCCTGGCTGAGGCTGGATCAACGCAGCACTCAAAATGGTATTGCCCGAACAACAACTACAGCTTCACGACGAACCAGTCACCAAGTAGACCAGGAGTCTCGGAGAGGAGTGGCGCTGCCAAAACAGCATACCGCTGGCTCTCTTCCAGCACCCGTTTTCATATACGATGAATCCGATGGAGATGATGACAATGACGTCGAAAATGTCCGTGCTCGTCCAAGAACTAGAGTTGAACCTTGGCCAGAAGACATTCCAGACGAGGACGAACCGGAAGAAGATACGACTCATCAACGCATCCATGATGATGATACAGAGTCAGTGATAGAAGAAGATATCATAGACCGGATGACATCGGGCACGAAACGGAAAACTGCCTCGAAAGCAGGTCTTTGGCCAAAACGACAAAAAACACAGATATCCAATCCGTTCAAAGGAATCCCAGGTCAGAAAACACGGCAGCCTAAGATCACGAAGATGTTGGGACGAACACAAGAGTCGGCCTCTTCCTCTAAGTCTCACCGACATATTCAGAGAAGTCGTTCTTCAATTTCTCGCCGCCAACGGCGCCAATTATCACGGAGCAGCCACTCACATTCATCCCCTCTACCTCCTCTGCTAAGTATCCTTGATGTTGTTGAACCAATGGCTCCGAATTTCATTCGTATTGCTGCCCGGACGGCACGGTCGCGGCCAAAATTGGGAAAGACAAGCCCCTCGCAGAAGATCATCAATCTCGGCAATCGAAGCGACAATGTTGATGCCCTGTCTGTTCTTTACGACTGGAGAGCTGGCCGAATCCACCCAAGAGAGGAAGCAACTACAAAATCTGCGAGACGGGTCAATATACGCCTTCGCCAATCTCTGGAAGAATTGTCACCGAATGTTACCAGAAACGCAGCCCGCAAAACCAGGGAATCCGCTGATACGAACCCACCATACCACACATCTTTCAGGCAGATACAAATTCAGCCTGTTAGCAACAACAGTGAACAGGCTAAGCCGCGGGTACATCCACGTACAATCAAGTTGAAAATCGGTGGTTCTCGAACCCCAGAAGCCGCATTCCGACCAGCACAACTTGAGACCCTTGCGCGAGATCGGCCAGGAAATGCAGGCTTTGTCGCGAAGAAGAGGGCCCTTGATGACATGTACCGGAAAAGAAGGAAAGAGGAACCACTGTTACCGAATATACGCCTTGAACGATTTATCGACAGTGACATCCCCGCTGCCTCCACCCCTGCTACTGATGATGGCTTTGAATATCTGGACCGCAATATGGAACCAGGTTTCGAACCAAGACCAGAAAGAGAATTCAGCATCCAAGACAACTCCAGACGGCGATCAAGATTTAGAAAACAGTACAATCCCAAACGAGTCGACACGACCGCACTGCGTTTTGTACGTGCTCTGGATCCCATTCCCATGGAGCTTGGGGTCGCCTCACAGGAACAGCAAGGAAACATTATAGAGCCTGAAGCCGAAAAACTGTGTGGTCTGGGTCCATTTGGCTCTCGATATCCTCAACATTTCGACGTTTTCCCCCTGGACAGCGGTGTCTTCTTCCACCAAAGTACTGCCATTGGTAGCGGATATCTTTCTCTAACTATTGGCTCCATTGGTACGGAAGCTCCTCGCCGGGTGCCGGCTGTCACGTCTTCATTCCAACTGGACGAAAGAAACCTCGTGTGGCGTGTCTGGGATGACAATACGTCCTCTGAATTTGGCATTCTTCTGGACTGGTTGGCAGATCTTTTAGTTCCAGACAGTCCCCATAAGGCGCACGCCCGACCAAAGATAACCAATGCCTTCTGTTTTATTATCGATTTTGCCCAGTCTATTATCGCCTCTCCAGACACCCAAGCCGAAGTGCAGAAGTCGTTTGTTTTAAGAAGTTTGGAAGCTATATCCTCCTTCGCCGACCGGGTTGAGACCATCTGCCTACAAAACAAAGTTCAGGGAGTAGACACATCCTCCAAAAACAGTCTTGCCACCTTCTCAGGCATCCTGCTGGTTGTCGTTTTGGTCCTCAGGATTTGCCGCAATTCGTTCCCGTGTTTGGCAGAGTCCTTCCAGGTTGAAGATCTTCTTAAGCGGATCGCCAAGCTGTCCATTGAGGCTTTGCTTAAATGCGGACTTGACGGTGTTCGCGAAGCGTACGAAGACCTTCAACAACCCATGGTTCGCGAACGCGGAATTGGGAACGACAAGCAGCTATTAGCCTCATGGGTGATTGCAATACAAGTTTTGGAGTACGCTCGACTTCCAAGAGCAGGTTTTTGGGACGTGACTTATTCGGTCATGCTGAGCGGCATCTCGATGAAAACTTGTACAGATGCCGGGTGCATGGAACGCCTCTGGGAAGACATGTTTACGCTACTCCCACTGGGCGAATTCGACAGCTCTGGCATCATTCAACCGGGAATGCGACAACTGGTTCCCCTTGATGGCTGGGCGCTGCCTCGGCAAACCTTGAGCCGGGTCTTCCAACTGTACAAGGCTAATTCTCGCCAATCTCCCAGCTTCAATGCCTATTGTCGTGCCATCGTGGGTCGTTGTCATTACTTGGTCCAAGAATGGGGCTGGAGACGGTGCAGCGGGATCATCGGTGTCATCTTCGATTTCTACGGCTCTCAAGACTTTGCCCATCTTCGAAATGAAGAAGCCTATGGATCTCCCCGGTTTCTCGAGCAATTGGCAAGCCGGCCATCCCTTGCCATTGAACCCGAAGACAAGTGCTTCCATATTTTCATCAAGATGCTTGGGCTCGTTATGTTGCAGCTACGGCGACTTGGGCTCACTAATGAACTGCGCAACTTGATTGCTCGAACGCTACCGAACCACAACCGGCAGTATCTGAAAGAAATGGATATCCACCAGCGCGACCTTGCTGCTCTGCGGAACCACCACGATCTGCTATGTACTCTCTTTTGGGCAGTGCCACCAGAACTTCGCCCAGCTGTCCACCTTATCGAGAAACTGGTGGTGCCGGCAAGCTCTCATAAAGAAGCCTGCCTCATCAGCATCCGAGCATGGAACCAGCTGGCACGCTTTGTGGTTGCATCAGGAGAAGATTACAGCGTGTACAGAGGGTTTCTCTTATGGATGAACAGCTCTTTTCAGCAGATTTTGGATCAGTTCCTGTCCGCAGAGTCTGATATTCAGAAGCAGTTCTTGAACCTCTCTCAAACTATGATGCAGGGTATCAGCCCTCATATTCTCAAAGCCATGGCGACCAAAAACAAGGCCGCTGCGATGGACGTTTTGCATGCCTGTTTACTATCTTCCCTGGACGTTCTCAGGCATGCCCCGTCGTTAGACGTGGCAACATACTGCTTGAACGCATTTCAACTTGAGCAGATTTTCACGAAGATTGAATTTTCAGCACCTGAGTCCAACTGGGGTATTATGTGCACGGCGCTTGACGTTGTGGAACACTACATGGACAGGCTTGAAAAAGCATTGGATGAGCAATACTCTAGCTCCTCAGACGCCGTTGACCCGCAGGCGGCCGAAGAGGCAGTTCTAATGCTCGATCATAAGCTGGCCAAATGTTTTTTCCAGCTAAACAACACAATGACGCACGCGTCTTGGGTTAACACTTCCACACCATCTTCGAGGCTCTGCATTACGTGCGTGGAGAGGAGTGTTGTGCTCTCGGCTCGGCTGGCGAGCCGGTTTATCAACTCGGGCGTGCACCACCTGTCGCGCTTCTTTGGCACAGGAGACTACTGCTTATTTGAGCGACTGCCACATAGTCCAGGCCTTGCACAGCGCAAATTTTTGCCTCTGTTTGTGTCGGCGATCATCCACAACAATGTGTTCGACTTCAAAAGCATCGGCACCAACATTCTGGAGCTGTGGATGCTCGCAATCGTTAAACCGCAGTCGTTTTTGGCGTATGAGATCCGGCTGGCGGACACACTGAAGCAACATGACCTCCCATACTTGAAAAGGGCGTTTGTTCCGACAAGTGGTCAGGCGCCCAGCTATGATACCAACCGAGCGTTTTTTGCCTGTGCCATTTCATCAATGCGAACGTCGTTACGGGAAGCTGATGGAGTGCGACGGCAACAACTGCGGACCGACTTTGCGCGAGCCCTCACGCTGGTGATGCAGCACATGAAGGAGGATTTGAAATACATGAAAACCGACCCGATACAACACGACAAGTACATTGACTTTGTGCGCACCATTGTAGCGCTGATAAAGTCACATGGCGGTGACATTTGTCCTCTGGACTCGTTCTACTACCAGCAAAGTCAGGACTACATACCGTCCCAAGAGGATCCGCAGCTGCAGACAGCCGGCATAGTCGCGTACGGGTTGCGGCTGGGCGAAGGAGAGGCAACCGCAGCGCCACAGCTCTTCCACTACTTGCACAACAACTTCAACATTGCACTGGCCAACAATCAGCTTAAGCAGGAGTGCAAGATTCTGGAGCGCAGCCTAGACAACAACGAGGTGTTTAAGTTTATGCTGGAGCGGATGCTGCCTGCATGCATTCAAGCCACGTGCGAGGTTCAAGAAGCCTGGCCTATACTGGATGTGTACTGCAGCGCGTTTCAGGGGTTTCTGACGCGGTCCTGCGTGCCGAAAGACGTCGGCGACGAAAACATAGAGGGCACAGTTGGACTGCTGGAGGAAATCTTGGCATGGCTGCGATCAACAGCGGCAAGAAGTCACGGCAATGGCATCATAATGGATGGCACACCCATGCTGTCCTGCGAGCAGGTGCACACAATGGCCCAATTGGCAGCCTTGGCTCATGTGCTGCAACCGCTTTTGATGACGTGTTCTTGTCTACCGTCTTTGGTCGGCACACACACCAGATTAAACCAAGCAATCAGCAGATTCCATGATTTCGCTGGTGCCGCATTGGACAGGCTCGGCGAGCGCAGCAGCGGCAATATGGATCCGCTATTGGGGCTCCTGGAGGAGAGCGGATGTCAGCTTTCTGGGTCGGCTGGGCTCAGCGGCTATGCGGATAGTGATGCGATGGATACAGGTGTGGGGCTGCGCGATCGGGCACAAGTTGACAGGTTTTGCAAGATGATTGTGCGACATGTGCGGGAGAACTGGGTTGTGAAAGACGGTCGCGTTGCGGTGCGGAAGTCTGGTGCACGACCCGCGGGCTCAAGCGCTGGGCAGCACACGACATCTGTATCGCATGGGGTTCCCTACGGTCCATGGACCATGGAAGAGCTCGAAGATGAGCTGCAGCGGCAGCTGTGCTCTTGGAAATTGGCACCACCCACCCACGGCAGAGGAGCCACGGGAATTGGCGGGTCTGCTTGCCGGAACCGGCGACTGTTTCCTGGCCGGCAAAGATGACACAGCTTGGTAGAGAGATAGAAATTATATCTAATACCCTGATGTTTGTGCGCCATGTAATACGTAAATTGCTTTGTTTATGCAAGGTGTAAGATATTAGATACTCGTGCTGAAAGCTAGCGGCTGCTCACTTAGGGAGGGACGCGGAACGCATTTTGGGCACGCCAGCAAAGCGAGGGGCATAAGGGAGTCGCATCAGCCAGGAAAAAGCTATCAAGGAAATACGCGGCTGCAATTGTTGCAATTTATTCTGTTTTACTTTCTCTCGCATTTGCCCAGGGTTCTTGGCATGCCAGCCTTGCTCTCTCAGAAAGGAAAAAAATTCGAATGCACAGCCTTGTCATATTAGGAGAATCAGCCGCTGTGGGTAAGGCGACCAAATGTGCCTCGTTGCCTCGTTACCTCGTTGCCTCGTTGCCTTCCCGGCGAGATCATCTGCGCTCTGATTCTGTGCTTGTTCCAGCCAACGAGGCTTTGGTCGCATTAATCTGGACTGGTTCGGGAACACGACTGTTTTTTTTGGAGGCCGAGATGAACTCTGCCGACAAGCAGTCGAACGCGCTCGAGTTTAATTGCGATCAAAGAAATGAGTTGCTATTGCCAAACGATACAGACAGAAAAAAAAACGCTCCGGAGAGGTGAGGAAGGGGGAAAAAAAGGTGAGGCCATGAAACAGGAAGAAGGCATGACCAGATCTGCTCACCGTCTCTTGCCCGCCATGTGGCTCCACACAACGCCAATGCTAATCCCACAATGGCACGGCACTGTGTCATGTCGTTGGAACAAGGCGCACAGGTGCTTTCTTGCCGTGCCCAACCGCCTTATTATCCCTGCGGCAGGGGGAATCCCCGTCATAGCCACCTGAGCTAAGAGACCGCCCGCAGGATGCAGCGATTCTATCTTACTACGTAGCACAAACCGCGCCACCGGTCACTGTGCATTATTCTGGAAGTCCCGACCGGATGGCATGCCTGGCTTCGTCGATCATGACGGAGGGCAACGCCACCCGCGTCACCATTACTCTGCTAGGTCGCTAAACCACTGTGCCGAAGACACAGCGACAGCCCTGGGGCGCACATCCTGACGTATCTTACCTGTACTCGTACCGTTTTTTTCGCATGCACACACCCGGCTCCACCTGAATCAACCGCCTGTCGGTTGGGGGGGGGGGCAGACAGTGGTGACCGCCTCTCCGTGGTTGGCTGGGCTGCCTCGGCGTAGCGATCACGTGGTCGACTCGGCAACGCTGGGGAAAAAGGCTCAGAGCCCGCCCTTCGCGAAGTGGGTTCCCATTTTTTTTCGTGGCCTGCCTATTTTGATTTGCTGTTATTTCCCTTTGGGCAGCCTTCCATAATTTAGTTCTCTTCCCTTTGGGCGACCTAACCCCTCCCGCTGCTTTTTCATCTCCTTTCTCGCGAGCCCAAGCCAGCCCACACCAAAACACGATATGGTGTTTTTCCTGGTGTTTCAATTTTAATTTTCTAATCCCCCCTTCTGCGCGCTCGACAGCCTTCCCGATGCCACCGCTGCTGATGGAGACGCGCTGAGAGACACAACCATTTTTCCGTCTTCCGGGTTTTCGTACCTTCTTTGGCTTTTTTTTGCGCCCCCAACCTCTTGTGTATCGCCAATTCTCATCGCCCATCGCCACGCCTAAATCTCATCACCCCCAGAAGGCCACCATACATCGCCCTGCCCTGCCCCTTCATCAACGCGCGCCTGCATCATCTGTTCTCGTCCCCTGCATTTTGCCAATTGCCTGGCCTGCTCTAGTTTCCCTTTTTGGCGTGTATTCCCGGTCGCTCTCGTGGCTGTGCCGATGGACCTCAAACGGTCCCGTGACCTGGACGATGACGACAGCTCGCCGTCTGGAAAGCGCACGCGTCTTGAGGCCCAGGCCGCAATAGCCAGCAGTAGCAGCAATGCCATGCAAGCTGTGGCCCACGAAGCTCTGGCCATGACCAATGGCAGCGCGTTTTCCGCTGTCAACAGTGTTGCCAGCGCCGCCAGCAACAGCTACACCAAGAGCAACGACGGCGGCTATAGCAACCACAGCAGCAACAGCAACAACAATAGCAGCAGCAGCACAAGCAACAGCATCAGCAACAGCATCAGCAACAACATCGGTAATGACGCCAACGCCGCCAACGCCGCCAGCCAGAACGCTGCCGGCAGCATCATCAGCCAAGCACCTCTTGAAAGCATGAGCGATATCACGCGATGCTTCAAGAATGCCGTTCTCACAGGCTGGGACCGGCGGTCGCCCACGTACGCAAGTGTAGACGTCCTGATCGTCTTCTGGGACGAGGACGACAACGACGTCAAAGACGCGGCCGCCCAGCTCGAGTCTGTCTTCCGCACCAAGTATCACTTTGCCACCGATGTGTTCGCCATCCAGTCCGCCCAGTCCAGCGCCGAGCTGTATGCCCGCGTCGATCGCCTTTTCGCAACGAGCAGCGCTCCTGGCGACCTGGCCATTCTGTACTATGCCGGCCAGATCGTTGCCAACCGCCAGGTCGGCGAGGCTCCCGTCTGGACTCCGTAAGTGTTCCTACCCAGACTCTGCTCTTTTTTGTCCACGTGCTTGGCTTTTGCATTGCTGACCGACCGTGCGCAGCCGGAGGAAAAACAGCGACGCGATCATCGAGTCGCGACCAATTCAGGCGGCCTGCGAAAACAGCAGCAGCGATGTCCTCTTGCTCTTTGACTTCTGCAGTGCCTATCATTACCCGCTGGCCAAGGCAAGCTATGGCACCGCCCGGCGAAACGCGATCGAGGTTCTCGATGCGCCCAGCCAGGACCCGGATCTGGGCAGCATCTCCTTCACGAGGGCCTTGGCACAGGAGCTGTCAGTCATCCCTTCTGACAATCCCGTCTCGGTGGAAGCTCTTCACGCTCAAGTTTCCAACCGGATGACCATCTCTACTTCCATCAAGCCCCGTGGCCGCGGCCGGCCTCCCAAGGAGCCGCCAGTCAAGGCTATGGCTGAACAGCTTCACCTACCAAAGCACTACTGGCTATTTCATCGACGCAGTATCGTTTTGGCTCCTCAGCCCGACGGGCCTCAAGGTGTGTTCCCCCGCATCGCTTCCCTCACTGTTCTGTCTGCTGACTACCTTGTCAGTCATCCTCTGTCTTCGTGTTTTGAATGGGAGCCTCGACGTCAATCAGTGGGGTAAATGGATCTACAATGCCACCCCTGAAGCGCGGGATGCCGTCAGAATTGAAGGACTCTATTCCGGCTTCTCGACTATGATTGTGTTGCGAGTGCCCGTCGTCGAATGGAATGCCTTCTCCGAGTGCCCGGCTGGCTCGTTTGTCGGCTACTCGACTATTGGCAACATCAGCCCTGAAATTCAAGAAAAGATCGACAATGATTTGGCCTCGAAACTATGGCGAGGGGACGTCCCATCACGGCTGTTTTACCCATCTGCAGACCTGCCGGAGACCCCTTTGGTGCCAGCCCTCTCCTCGCCGCCTGCGGCGGTCCAGGATTCTACCACTTCATCTAGCACGGCGGCACCTGCTCCCGAATCTTCGGCCGTCGCTGCCGACGGGGGTGCGAGCGGTGCGAGCGGTTCCTACTCTCTGAGAACGGGTCAGAAGAGAGCGCGAAAAGCCCTGCCGACGGAGAGAAAGATATTACCTTCCGAGTCTCCTTTGTCAGCCCGCAGGAGGGAGTACGCGCTGAGCGGTGATCCATCAGCGCACAAACCCAAGGAGACCCAGTACCATCACCACCAGCAGATCCAACAGCGGGGACACCGACATTCGATGGATATGGGCGACATGACCGAGAAAGACGCTTTGATGGCCGCAGCAGCTCAGAAGCCATTCAAGATTTCCATCAAACTAGCTGGCCAGACTCATGTGTGCAAGGAGTGCAAGGCTGGCTTCAAAGATGCGGATTCTCTGCAGAACCATGTGCGGAAGCAGCACACGAGACCCTTCCACTGCGTGTTCAACTGGGCCGGCTGTGATTCCACGTTTGCCAGCAAGAACGAGTGGAAACGACACGTCATGAGCCAGCATATCCTGCTGCAGTACTGGGTCTGTCAGGTCGAGCTTTGCAGCAAGGTTGCCAACAAGGTCAACGGCTCTGGCGGTAACAGTTACTTCCTGCCCAACGGCGCCATCTTCAATCGGAAAGACCTGTTCACACAGCACCTTCGCCGTATGCATACCCCTCCTCACGTCAAGAAGCTGCTGAAGCAGGCCAAACAAGGCTCCAAGACGCCAAATCATCCAGCTATCATGGAGTGGGAGAATCGCCTGAAAGAACTCCAACAGGATGGCCTGAAGCCGCGTTGTCAGCTGCCAGACTACATGATATGCCCAGCCCAGGGCTGCGGGATCGACTTCCACGGTAACAACGCCTGGGACGACCGAATGGAGCACGTGGCCAGGCACCTGGAAGCGGCGGCAGCGGGACGCGAACCACCGGTTATTTTTGGCGGCAAGACAGACACGACCCTGACCAACTGGGCCACGAGGCCCGAGGTTGGCATTGCCAAGAGAGTCGGCCCCAACACGTGGCACCTGGACAACCCGCTACGGCCCGAGATCATGGCCTGGACAGAAGACGATCCAGACCAGGAGCAAGACTTGCGGCAAGATGTCCAGCGGGAGGCAGATTTGGCCAGCGGCCGTGAGCGCTCGAGATCGGTAATCGAGGTAGCCGATGGGGACGCAGCACATGACAGCGTGGATATGCGCCGGCGAGAAGATGCCGAAGGCTGAGAGAGAGAGGAGGGCAGCGCAAGCGTCACTGTGAACTATTTTTTTCTTTTGTTTTTCTATTTTTCTTTCTCTCCTTTTTTTTTTCTTATTGGCTGTCAGCGGAAACGCAGGCAGAACAAAAACAAGCAACGCACATACGCGCATGTGTGTGAAAAGGGGGCAAACGAAGGCGAAGACGAGAGCACGCGCTCAAGAAAGGGGAACAAGCAAAAGCATGAAAACCAGGAGAGGACAACGACTTACGACTTTGATGACAACGGCAGCTGTTCGTCAGACCATGCTAGCACATGGCGATGACAGCTTTGCCCCCAAAAAAATTCTTTTTCAAAAATTAAAAAAGAACAAAAAAGAAACACACAGACAGACACCTCAAGGGCAACCACGACGACAACGAGGGGTTATTCTGGCCGACAAAACAGGGGACGGCTGGTTTGCTAGTGTGCGCTGTCAAAAAATTATGTTTTTCCCCATCCCCCTTTTTTTTCCACAGAAACAGGACAGCTTCAGGTGGCTGTGTCCTGCTCTGGTCCTGTTACGTTTTGTAGAAATGCACTTTGTTATTTTGGTTTCCTTTGTCTGCCACACGTTTCTGCTGTTGTAAGATTTTCCGGGAATAGCTTCAACGAGAGGTGCTGGACTGGCAATGCTGGTCTTTAAGTCCCATAAATTTCCCCTGTCTATATATTAACTTGTTCCCTGTAACTGTTCTCCATACACACGGAGTTCCCAATGTAGGCCCGGTCCTCATGAACATCACAGCCCTTCTCTATACACCGCTGTTGTTTTGGGACGCGAAAAGGGGCCCCTTTTTAGTACAATCGAAATGAACACGTCCAAAAAGTAGACGCGGCCCTGGCCAGACGACCTCGAAAGACGAGACAAGCCAGGGACAGATAAAAAGCATGCGTCGCAAGGCCATCGCTAGACAGAAGAACGCTCGCCTTCGGTGCTGCTCGCTTCTCACGCCGGCGTCCGCCGCACCCGCGCCTCCTCCGAGTGCAACCGGCTCGGCACGACTTCGAACCCCATGTTGCGCCGCTTCTTGCGCCGCTTGTCGCCGTACCTCTCGTCGAAGCGTCGGATCGCCTGCAGAGACGACATGTCCTCGCTGATGCTCGACCCAATCTCCTGCAGCGCCCGGTCGAAGTGTGCCCGGCGCAGCACGCGCCGCTCGGCGAATACAAACGGTTCCGGTCCCGTGTGCGCCTCCTGGGCGCGCACCTCCTCGCGTACTGCCTCCATGGCCGCGGCCACGCACAGGTTCTTGAGGTCCGAGCCCGAGTAGAGCTCCGTCTCGGCAGCCAGCTGGTCCAGCGACACCGACGTGTCCAGCACTTCGTCACGCAGCATCACCTTGAGGATGGCCAGCCGGCCATCCTGCAGCGGCAGGTCGACGAGGATGCGTCGGGGCAGGCGCCGCAGCACAGCCTCGTCCAGGTCAAAGGGCCGGTTCGTCGCCACCATGATGAACGCCTTCATGTCCGTCAGCCCGTCCCACTCGCGCAGGAACTGGTTAATCGTCTCGCGGTGGCCGCCGCGGCCAGGCCGCGTCTGGCGGGCACCCAGCAGCGCGTCCGCCTCGTCCAGGAAGATGACGACGGGGGCCAGCTTTCGCGCCAGCGAAAACAGCGCCTGCACGTTCTTCTCGCTGTTGCCCACCCACATGTCGTTGATGCTCGCGGCACTGACCTCGAGCATGTTGGCGCCGCTCTGCTTGGCCACGGCCTTGGCCATGAGCGTCTTGCCCGTGCCCGGCGGGCCATACAGCAGACAGCCGGGGATGCGTTCCGCAGCGAGCACGCCATACAGGAATGCCTCGGGCCGGATCAGCGACAGCGACGTCAGCGCCTTGAGCGAGTCCTTGGTCTCTGCGGCGCACACGACGTCGTCAAACGTGGTCTTGATGTCCTTGGCGTCGACGAGGTCCGACAGCAGCTTTTTCTCGTACTCGTTGTACTCGCCGGACTGGACCTTTTTCAGCACGCCGCCCACCCGGATCTCGGCAGATGACTCGGCGTCCTCCGAGCCCTGCATGACGCTCAGCGGCGAGTAGTAGGGCTCTTGAGCGCCTGCGGTCTCCTGCCACATCTTGTCCTGGTCCTTCATGGACTGGAGCGCGTGCACAAAGCTCGGCTCGTCGCAGGCATGCTCCCACGACGGCTGCGGGCCGAGCACCTGCGTGGCAAAGCGGTATACCCAGTGGATGTCATACACCGTCGACGACAGGGACGTCTTCAGGTCTTCTGCCACACCGCCGGCATTGTCGGCCCAAGCCAAGTCGGTGGGCTCCAGGGCTCCGGCCGTCAAAGCAGAGAGCATGGCGCGGATGTTGCTCATGTTCTCACCAAAGATGTCGCGCTCTTCCATGGCACGCGCTGCGGGTCCCTCGGCCACCCGAAAGGGGATGATATGACAGTCCTCCTGCCTGAGGTCTTCTGCCTTCTCGAGGAGGCCCTGCGACGCGTTCATGTCTGCCGACGTGGACCCAACCATGACAATCCTGTGGCCTTTTTGCCACAGGCGGTCAACGATGGTGCGAAGCTTCCCCAGGAGCTGGATGCCCTCGGCCATGGAGCTCAGCTCGAGGAAGTGGTGGACGTGGAGAATGACCTTGGGAGCCTCTGCTGCCGGGCCTGCCGGCTCCAGCTTTTCTGCGGCCCGAACCATCTCTTCGAGGGCATTGTTGATCTTGAGATCGTCCCATCGATCATCCATTTCCGACGGGTATGGCTTCACCGAGAGACGCGCCGTCAGTCCTGACTGTTTCATAAACGCAACAGGGATGCGTGACAGTACCACAGACGGGTCCACATCCTCGTCGCCCTTTGACGGGTAGCGTAGCGCCATTCGGCCGTTCTTCTCGGCGGCCGAATAGCCGAGCATTGCAATATTGCCGCGGGCCCAGTACGCGGTCTGTCCCAGATACGGCCCCACGATGTCGGCGATGCTCCCAGCGTCAAGATGGACGACGTGTGCGGAGAGAGCCCTGGCCACGTCATCGATCAGAGAAACGGCTTTGCTGCGTCCTTTGTAATTCATAATGGTCAGCACCGACACGGGACGCTTCAGGTCTTTGGCCTGCTTTCTGGGGGAAACTGCACGGAACTCGGCTGCAACAGTCGAGCAGAGCTCTCGGAAGACCAGGCTTTCGCCGGCATCCATATCAACAGCAAAACCTCTTGAAACCGCGTCGTCCGCTTCCTTTGCCAGTAAATATAGGGAGCCCTTGTGAAGATTCTGTTTGATGGCATCCTTGGACGTTTGCCCAAATGGGAGTAGGGGTATCTTAAGGGCAGCATCCAGGTCGAGCTTGCGGAGATCGGTTGCTGGTAACGCCAGCGTAGCTTCTGTCTCCGAGCTCGCTTCTTCCTCTGGTTCCACGGCTTTAGACGATTCTGTCGGCATCTCTCTCTTGCTTGGCTCGGCTGGTGTGGCTGCTTCACATCCATGATACACGAGCGAAGCAGCCAAGTAAGATGCGGCAGCTGCGACTACCATCCCACGCCTGGATATCGCGTCCACATCCCCATTGCGCAACTGCAAGACAGCCTGTGAAACCTTGCGCGCATCCCAGGAGGCCCCGTCTAGCCAGGCCCCGAAAAACTGCTGCAGCTCAGTGCGTTCTTGGGGCGTGACAGCAGGTAAATTTGCAGCTTCTGCCGATCTGTCGGCAGACTGGAGAGCTTTGGTGGCACGTGGGAGCATCAGGCGACTGGCTTCGGCAAGACCGTTGCTGATCGTACCTGGGCATGAACGGGATGGCTGCTCCTTGAACAGGCGGACGTGATCCTTGAGAAACCAGCCTGGCAGGCGCACAGCCGGCATGCCGTCCTGGTTCCGGCTTCTCGACGCCCGCCCTCGCCCGGTGATTCCAGAGAATGCATCCTGCAAGCTCTCTGAGGGTTGTGTAACTGCTGTTGTTGGCACTGTCGGCACCGGTGGCGGCGCTGCGGCCCCTGTTGCTTCTGCAACCACGGGAGTAGCCGCTATGTTCGCTTTCGAGGATGATGGTGTCGAGGTGGCCGGGGCGGCCGACGTGGCCGGTTTCTCTGAGCCTGAGGCATCCGTGTCTGGGCCGCCGCCGGCTTGTCCAGGGGTGTTCTCTGGTTGCGCCTCGTCACTCCGGGGTGCATTGTGGTCGTCTGGCCGGGCTGGTCGCATCGGCGAACTGAGAAAGCCGCGGGTGGCGCCAAGTGCTGATTGACGACGTGCTAGGCGACAGCCACACTGCCTCGGTGCAGCTGCCGCCGAACGTACGACCCGAGCCCCTACAGCATGCATCGGTAAAGGGCTTTGAGCAGCGGGCGTCCGTCACATTGGGAGGTCACAGAGCGGCTGTGTATCGCGGATGTGCTGCTTGTGGAGTCTGTCGCTGAGGCTGGCAAACTGTTGACAAATCCGGCATAGAATTTTAATTTGGGTGCGTGCCGTAAAAAAAAGCTGCCCAATCAGGTTGCCAGTCTTTTGCCTCACCCTTGCCCAGTCGCTGTGTTTAGTTGGCTCACCGCCGAAGAAGCGCTAATTTTAGCCATTATGGTGCAGACTTTCTACATTCGCCGCTATAAATACGCCCAGGCAATAGCATCACCAGGAGCCTACATGCTCTATGCTGCTGCATACGTATGCATCTTAATAAATTGCCTTACAACTCAGTGCTTGGCTTGAGGCCCTCTGCGACTAAAGCCGCTTTGTAGAGGTTCTGCGCCGTCTGGAGGCCGTTGACTGTCGGCCCAAGGAGCACCTGGACGGCCTTTTTGCCGCCACCAATCATCTCAGGTCGCCATCGGATGCGCTTCCCAGTCCGGCTGTAGAGGACGCGTATCTCTTCCTTTTTCTCGCTAATCACCTTGTTCCTGGCCTGCTCAGCTTCCTCGGCAATGGCCTCGATACGCAGCATAGACTTGCTGAGCGACTCGGCGTGGTATGCCAGCTCCTGAGCCCGGTCAGGGTCACCAGATAGAAAGGCGTTCCAGAACTGTTTGAGGAATTCTGTCGTCGTTGCATTTGTAATGTACGCTTTTTGTGCGATCTCTGGCGGTATGCCCATTGGTGATTGCTCATCCGAGCTGTGCCCATAGAGCTCAGCTCTCCGCTGGGAAATCGCCGCAAAGATCTGTTTCTGGGCCGTCTGCCTGGCGGCTCGAGATCCCACATGGTCCAAGGCCTGGCCCTCCTCATCGCTGTCGCTGTCTTCGTCAACCCCAATTCCAGCGTGTAGATCGAGGCCGCCAGCCCCGTCGTCCTCCAGGGTATCGATGTCTGCTTGGACATCGAACAAGACTTCCGACGGGATCTGTTTCTTATACATGTCCATGTCTTTGGAGGATGCCGTGTTCTGGTTGAAGAAGCGGCTTTGCTCGCGAACGTTCAGTACAATGCGGCTTGCCTCCGCATCGCCACGCAGATCTCGCAGCACCAGACCCTCCTGCGTGTCGGAATCTATCCCCGCACTCGTAGTCGGGTCCTGGTCGGTGGGTGCAACGCTCGCCATAATCTTCTCGCTGAGGCTATTCAGCGTCCGAACGATAGGGATGTTAGATCGTGGCCGCATCTCGACGTCTTTGCGATTGCCGCCTTTGAAGCCGCCTTGGTCCTCCTCGTTGGCTTCGAGATCAATAATGTGAGGCACGTGCGACGACATGATCAGACTCGATGAAATGGCATCATCCGTCTCGTCGTATCGATCGAAGAGCTGATCGGAGCGCTCGTTGTCCATCACTCGCTCACCCCGCAACTTCTTCGACAGCCGGCTCAAAAAGAAGCGTGCCCAGAACTGGGATTCGGTGATGCGCGGTACGTTCTCGTTGTAGATCTTCTTTACAAGAGGGTGCTGGTTGAAAATCATCTGCACCTGCTCAACGCTGATGTTGAGCTTCAGCTCGTTGTCGACTGTGCGCGGCTTGATGGTGGACAGGACATTATACGCGCCCTTCTTCTGATTAATTTCGATGGCATGGGCTCGAAGCAGCGCCGTACGGGTAGACCAGAACTGAGAATTGAAGGCGGCATCGGACACCAATTCTGGCTTGGACTTTTGAGCGTCCATGTATGTCTGGTGGAGAGCCTTGTCCTTTTTCATAAGGGACTGCTGCAGCTCAATATCGGCCTTTAGCTGGTCATCATCGAACCACCGTGATGTGTTGGGCTTGGATGTCACAGCGCTCGCAAAGGACATGGCAGCAGAGACGCCCCCTCCACCTGGTCCGTTCCTGCTGTCGCCAGTTGCCCCGCTACGGCTATCTGCTGCGGGCCGTGGAGTAGATGGCTCTGTTGCAGCAGAAGGTCTCGGGAGATTTGGATCGTTGCTGCGGATGTCTGCCAGCAGCCTCGACAGCAGGTCTTTGATTGCGTTGGCTTCTGCCCGAGAGTCGGTCGGAGAGTTGAAGTGGAAGAGGTATGTGGATGGGTCGCCTTCGGAGCCCGGCGGCTTCTCAAAAATCTTCAGCATGACCTTGGGAGCTGTGTCTGGGGTCTGTTGGAGGTCTGGGCCAGTTAGCAAACGGACTGACGAGCAAAGGACCAGAAGAGACAAGTTTCAAGACTTGCTCGTAATATTTGCAGTAGACAGCGACACGCCAGCCCCGCCGGCTGCAGGCGTCCAAATTACGGACGCCTGATCATCTGAGACGGTTATGGTGCCATCTCTCTTCTTGTAGATGGCCCTTCCCCTGGGCATCGACATGGTGTCTGCTGAGAAATGCTGTCACTACGTTCTCAGGTGTTCGAGAGACCGCTCGTTCAAATCCTCCCTTTTCTGCTATACAGCAGACGCACGGGGTCATACGCCTCGGTCTTCCATGTGGCGTGGAACTCGGGAAAGCTCGGCACGTTTCCCAATCTGCAAGTTTCTCTGTTTTGCTGGGAACTTGTGTCGTGATGACTGTCTGTCGCGAAACGAAGACGCACTCTGATTTCTTAGCTTGACGTTTAGGCGCGCTGTAGCAGTTGTGGGCACAGGACGGCCGACGTAAGATAACTGCAAAAAGACGCCTGCGTGTGTCATGTGAAAAGTCACATGACTTGGCCATAGCGCGAGCCTTATTACCAGGACTCACCACAGGGACGGCAGCTTTCGCAGCAGCTGCTGCTGGTTTGGCCCTTTTCCGCCCATGCTTTACATCATCTTCTATTATTTGTAGATTCTAGAGCCTATGTGACTATCTCCCATGGCCGCACCACGCCGTCGTCACCCGTCGTAATCAGCATTTCATCTTTGGCCTGAGATTTTGCGTCCGGGTCAAACCGGCGGCACCATGTGATGTTGTTGATTTCATAGGGCCCATGTGCATTTGGGATGGTAGTCACGACACGCCATTTCCTCCCGGTCGAGGTAGCGTTACCGCTGCCGTTGCTGGCGATATGGTCGCTGGGTAAGGGGACGTCGCCGTCCAACTCGGCAGCAGCCTCGGCCTCACTGATTTCCCCATTCTCTGATACCTCGGCACCATCTTCTGCGTAGACGGCCACAATCCCGTCGCTTCCAGCACTGGCCACCAGGCCAGAGGTGCCGCTCCACGTTGCCGAGTAGATGTCGCGCGAGTGCGCCCGTGGCAGCACAGCCGTGCACACCCACTCCTCGCGCAGCGAGCGGCGCATGGTGTTGGGTACGCCGCCTAGTCGGCTGTGGAACAATGAGGAGCCACCGTCGGTGCCAGCGGCCGCTTCCTCGTCCGTGTCCTCCTCTTGCAGGGTCCATATGCGCAAGGTCTGGTCGGCAGACCAGGTCAGAAGACGTGGGAACGCCTTGCGCTGCGGATCAGCCTCCCACTGCAGCCCCCATACGGTGCTGTCGTGGCCCTCGAGCACAGCGACGCACACCCACTCGCCGTCGCCGTCCTCGCGCCACACGCGAACAGTGTTGTCGTAGCTGGCGCTGGCCAACACGTCGAGGCCGTAACGACGACCGCTTCCGCTACGACGGCCGAGAACGTCCGGACACCAGGCGACGCACTTGACGTCACCCTCGTGTTCATTCAGTACGGCGACCGTCTCCCACTCGTCGTCATCCTCAGCAGCGCCCACATCTTCCCAGATCCACACAGATTTGTCGCGGCTGCATGTGGCCAGATACTGGCCTGATGGCGAGAAAGCAACGCTCTTGATCTCATGCTCCTGACCCTCTAGCACTAGTGTGAACTCCCAGCTGTCGTCATCATCGGCGGCACCGTCGTCGTCCAGGTCCGCACCATTAGTCTTCTTGTCGGCTGCAACATCAGTCTCAAAGGCTGCGTCACCATCCTGATCTTCACTGTCGCGAAGGGGTGCATCTTGTTCCCAGCGCCACAGGCCTGCGGTTGAGTCGAAGCTGCCAGTAACCAGGCAAAGTTTATTGGGGGCCAAACCCGGCTTCCATGTAGCTGACCGGACGGAGCGGCTGTGGCCGCCAGTCAAGGAGCTATGGGCAGAAAATGTGACAAGAGAAAATATGGTGACGGACTTATTGTGTGTAGTGGCGAGGAGGGGAAGAGTGGGATGGGGGGTGGAGGACCAGCCTCGCTGGTAGAGGTCCGGCTTGAAGGGGGGGAGAGGCCGAATTTCCTTGATGTGCGGTGGCCGTGAAGGGGCAGAAGCAGACATGGGGGCGACAGATGATATGTCGCCCGAGGTGGCCGGGTGGGCCATGGTGAACGAAGATGAATGCCAGGAACGAAAACAAGTGTACGGAATCACTTTGCTGAATGCGGATTTTTTTACGAGGTTTCCAGGTCGCCGATATCAAGCTATCAGTCACTAAAAAAATTGACGGTACGCTTATAAATGCATTCGGCCAATCAGATATCAGCTAGTCTTGCATTTTGACTTTCAATTTACTTTGACAATAGGAGACGTCATAGGCAAATAATTAACTACATTTGCGGTTATCAAGTTTCTTCTCCCTGTCATTCGAAATTTGCAAAAATTACAGCCAACGACGAATATAAACATGGGCAGGATGTGGACGATTTCTAAACATTACCGGCGAGGGTATGCTGTCTGAAAGCAGGTTAAAAGACTTCCTAGTATAAGCTAGCATCGTCATCCAAACTTCGCTGGCGTTTTGAAAGTAAACGCAACAACGTTGCCAGGGTCATGTCAGGCACGGCGGCCTTGTTGAAAGTGCCTGGAGAATCGTGTGGAGCTGGAAATATGGACTGGTCTAAAGATACGGGACAAGATTCAAAATGCCAAAAGACACTCTCTAACCTGGGAGAGGACATTATGGTTGATGAACAAGATAACTCTGGAACCTATGTCTGGTTGAATCGAGCAAAACATTTCACTCGGTCACGAGAATGAGTGAATATTGTGGCTTTCCCGTCTTTAAAAGTCTTTAATGTGCAAAAAATTCTAAAAATCAAGGGGACTTGTGTGTTTCCTAGAAGAGATATTCCCTCCAGAGGCTTGGTTAAGCTTTTCGTGGATCACTTTGTTATAGGCAAGTTTGCAGTCTTGTGCACCGAGAGGATAGAAGCAGTGGGAGCAAACAGCGGACGACCCACGACATTGCTATGCCGAGGTATTGATAGCCGAGGTTGAGAGATGTCTGGAGATGGAGTATAGTTTGGCGTGTCTGCTGGGCGACAGAGCATAATTCAAGGTGAGTGCACCGATATCGCGGTAGAATGGTCTCCTCCCATGATACCCAAATAATGCAATATTACTGACGCAATTGGCGGGTTGGTGCCAGTTACCTCAATTATAGTGGGGGGATCCCGCGGCCGGACTTGTCCCGACCCCGACATGTGAATTTCCAGCGCCGGCAGTCTGGGTACCGCCTGAAGCCAGCCCGCAGACGCATCGAAAGCCATTTTGACCGGGAAACTGCACGCAGCTACCATGAGCAGGGCTGCAAGGCCATCGGCTCGCTCTGCACACCTTCTATGGCTTTTTGACAGTTATCGCTGCCAAGCATACCAGACAACCAACATTCGCGTGTGGTTAATAAGCGCCAAGGGTCGGTCCTTATTGGAGGAAATTTTAGAGGCCGTTGGCGCCTATACCATATGCGGTATGCCATGTTCTGAGGGCAATAAATAGATTATTACTACAGTATTAGTCCCTCTGTCGACAACTGAGCACGGCTTGCAGCAATTTGTTATTAGCCAGCGTCCACATTGACAGATCCAGCAGCCAGAAGGGACACGGTATAAATATCAGACAGAAGGTGGAACAGGGAAACCACCGTCACCGACACCGATCGGGGAGGATCAAGCCATGCCCAGGGTCTGGTCCCGTCTGCTTCAGCCGCATTCTTCAGCTTCTCCTCCTGCTTCTTCGGGATCCGGCTTTTCTTCTCAGGCCATTGGTTTCCATCGTGTATAGACGCCGTCGACCCTTTTTCCACCAGCCACTCGAGAAGAGACTGCTGGGATTCGCTTTTCAGGCCAATCAAAGGCCAGCCGTTCAGTCTTAACTGACGACCAAGACGATGTCCGGCTTCCTGCGTCCGGGCCTCTTCCGCCGCGCCGCCATCACGGCCGGTGTCGGTGCTGCTGCTGGCGGGTTAGTGTGGTACGCTTACCGCCCGCGGAACATCCCCGGATTTGACCCTCCAGTTGTGCCACCACCGATTTACGGCACTGACGGCACCTTCAAGCTGCCGCGGTTTCCCCGCACTAAGCCCCGCGACGAGCACATTGCCGCCCTGAAGCACAGTAGTACTGCTGATGGCAAGGAGTATGACATGCTTATCATCGGTTGCGGTGCCACCGGTGCCGGTGTGGCGCTGGACGCGGCCACTCGGGGGCTCAAGGTGGCCGTTGTCGAGCGCGACGACTTCAGCAGTGGCACCAGCAGCAAGAGCACCAAGCTTGTCCACGGCGGCGTGCGCTACCTCGAGAAGGCAGTCTGGAACCTCGATTATGCCCAGTATCAGCTGGTCCGGGAGGCTCTTAAGGAGCGCAAGTACTTTCTGCAGACAGCGCCCCATCTCAGCATGTGGCTGCCTATCATGCTGCCGCTCGACAAATGGTGGAAGATACCATACTACTGGGCCGGTACCAAGTTCTACGACTTTCTGGCCGGTAGCGAAGGCATCGAGAGCTCGTACTTCCTCACCAAGAGCAAGGCCATCGACGCATTCCCTATGCTTAAGCAGACCGACCTCGTCGGCGCCCTCGTCTACTACGACGGCGCCCACAACGATTCCCGCATGAACGTGTCCATTGCCATGACGGCCGCGTTGTACGGAGCAACGGTGGTCAACCACATGGAGGTGACTTCGCTCACGAAAGATGCCAATGGCCGTCTAAACGGTGCCACCATGCGCGACTGTGTGCCCGAACGCAACGGCAAAAAGGCCGATGACGTCACTGTCCGCGCCAAGTGCATTGTCAACTGCACGGGTCCCTTCACCGACGGCATCCGCAAGATGGACGACCCCAGCTGCTCCGACATTGTGGCGCCCGCGTCGGGCGTACACGTTATCCTGCCCGGCTACTACAGCCCAGGCAAGATGGGTCTGATCGACCCAGCCACATCCGACGGCCGCGTCATTTTCTTCCTGCCGTGGCAGGGCAACACCATTGCTGGCACGACCGACGAGCCGGCTGCCATTTCCAAGAACCCACTGCCGGACGAGAAATCCGTCGAGTGGATCCTTAACGAGATCAGCCACTACCTGTCTCCGGACATCAGCGTCCGCCGAGGCGACGTGCTGGCGGCCTGGTCAGGCCTCCGCCCGCTGGTCAAGGACCCCAAGGCCAAGAATACCGAGTCGCTTGTGCGCAATCACCTCATCGACATTTCGTCTTCTGGCCTGCTCACCTGTGCCGGTGGCAAGTGGACGACGTATCGACAGATGGCCGAGGAATGTGTGGATGCTGCCATCGACGAGTTCGGGCTAAAGACGCGGCCTCTGGCTCACGCCCCGCGCGTCAGCGGTAGCGAGGCTGTCGATGATGGCACAATCCTAGACGGCAGCTGCCAGACACACCAGGTGCGACTGGTTGGTGCGCACGGCTTCAGCCGGACGCTGTTCATCCACCTGATCCAGCACTTTGGCGTGGAGACCGAGGTGGCCAAGCACCTGACGGAGAGCTACGGCGACCGCGCCTGGACGGTGAGTGCGCTCTGCCGGCCCACAGACAAGCGCTTCCCGGCCCGGGGAGAGCGCATATCTCAGCTGTATCCGTTCGTCGATGGCGAGGTGCGGTACGCTGTGCGGCACGAGCACGCCCAGACGGCTGTGGACGTGCTGGCCAGACGGACCCGGCTGGCCTTTTTGAACGCCCAGGCCGCTTTGGAGGCACTTCCAAAGGTGATTGACATCATGGCGGAGGAGCTGAAGTGGGACTACCGGCGGCAGGAAGTTGAGTGGAAGGAGAGTAAGTTTGAACCCCGCACCGCAGCACCACCGTACGACACCTAGAAAGCAGACTGACATATTCTCTCTCCTTAGGCGTGGCATTCCTCGAGTCCATGGGCCTACCGCGGCCCATGCTGACGGCCACCCGTTCTCAGGTGGAACTGGGCAAGCTTGACTTCTCTACCTCGCTAGAATACAAGATGTATTCGAGGCACGACAAACCGACCGAAGATGAGGTCTCGAGCTAGACCACAGGCTGATGAGAGCATTTTATCAGAAAACTCAAAACGAGGTGGACCATCGCATAGTTTGTGTTCCATATACACGTTGCTCGTATGCGCCCCGGGCCACGGCATGTAGTATTATAATGAGGACTGGAAAGGACAAAAAGGGAATATAATATGGACCCAGACAGACCAGGGAGTTTGATTTCCTTTAGAAGCCTGTGATGCAAGCTGCCCGTGGCGCCATATCTAGCCACAAAAGGCAGTCGCGATGGCTGCTTCCTGCCGTATGCAGCTCCCCTAAAGACGCATCCTTTATCGGTTCGGTAAGTAACGCCGCAAGCAACGCCGCACCTCGACCCTCATTTCTTCCTTTGCCGAATGAAGTATGATTAATATATGTATTCATAATGTGCTCCTCCTCTTCCGTTGCACGTCCACCTGTACCGTTGAACATTGCAAGTATACCGAAGATCTCACCCAGCCGATCTGTGTGGCGATACAAGGACTCGTCAGAGAAAACGCCCAGCACAGTGGCCAGTGATGATGATGCCTACATCTTCCCCGCCATACCGGTACCGCAGTCATCAAATATCAGCTTGGCGTCGGTTGAAGATGGACTGACCACAGCCGACGAGAGATTCTGTCATGAATCTCTTTCCAGCCCTCCACTCACGCCTTCTGCCGTTCCTGGATGTTCAAGCCTTTCTCACTCCGTTCAAAACACAGGAGCAAGAATACCACAAGAAAGTAAATGTCCAGGGGCAGAGGTGGTGGTAGCAAAAGTCTATGATTTTTGTGACAACCCCGACTCGGGGATCTCTCAACCGCCAAGCTTGCCATCCCGACAAGACAGCCAAGGCGGCCAAAACGGCCAAAACGGCCAAAATGGACGACGGGAATCACCACCATTGTCAGAGATGCCTCACAGGCCTGCATCGCAACCTATCCTTGCGCCGCTGGAGCCACGCTACTGCCCTCCCCAGCGCCGGCCAACACCCCCTGGTGTTCCCTCCTACGAGGCCTCGCAGCGCGCACTTGAGTCGCATTTGGCGAGACAGCAGGCAGAGCCGCGGCTGGGTCGGGGTAGCCGCAGCAGCACACGGTTTTCTGCAAGCATGGCGCGGTGGCGGCTGTCTTCACAGCAGAGACGCAACACAGCGGGCAGAAACCATGGCTGGGGCAGCCTCAGCAGGGGCGACGGTAATGGCAACAGCAACGGCTGTACTGTACCGAGGACACACCTATGGCGGCCTCCAGTCAGTCAGCACTCGCTTGCCAACCACCCATTTTTGCGCGAGATGCCACGGCAGACAGGTACTGCCCCTGGAGGTGATGGTTCCTGCGGTGGCGGCGGCAGTGGTGGCCCTATGACCGGCCGGCAGCGGAGCACCGCGTCTGCAGCAGCCGCAGCCGAGGCGGATGCACGAGCGGGGCGAGAAGCACGACCTGTGACACTTGACGACTACTTGTTTCTACGGGACCTGGATGGCAGCGAGACGGCGGTGGCAGAGGGAGGTGACGGCGGCGGTGGCGACGGCGGCAGCGGCGGCAGCGGCAGATGCAGAGCATCAAGGGCAATAGGTCCCTTCTCATGTCTCAAGTATTGCGCGCCGTTGTGGACGTGTCCGGGAACGGCAAAACATAGACTCGTGGCCGATACAGACATATGTTAAATGACGGGTCCTAGATCCGTTGGCATGCATTTTCTCTTAGTGCAAGGACAGTAAACATTATTTGTTGTTGCTATGTTTTGGGGCCTGGGCCATGTCTGCTTGCGTTTCAAAGGCTTTGAGCAGACATAAATGCTCGTCGTACATTATAGGAGTGTTGCTTTTCGGTGATTTTCCCTGCCCGCAGTTCATCCAATCCATAAAACATGTTTAGCCGTCTACCATTCAAACTCCAAGCAATGCTTAAACGCCTTCCGCCCTTTATGATATTGAATTGCATTCCGAGGCCGTGAGTGAAGAAACAGAACAGGAGAACAGAAAAAGAACAGAAAGAAACGAGAAATTGGAGGTGAGATCCAGCAAAGATCATATACGGTTGCCCTCTCTCATGACGACGTAATTGGTGATGGATGAAGTTAGAGCAGGAACGGGAGGAATCGAGGGGTCCTGAACCATGGATGCGGCCGTGTCTCCGCTATCGCGGCCGCTACCACCACTGCTGCCGCCGTTACTGCCGAACATACGCTGGAAGAAGCTGCGGCGCCGGCCGCGAAGATGGTGCTGCTGGCACTTGGCGCATTGTCGAGAAGTTGTCTTGCGCTCGAGCTCAGCCTCCCAGCCATACATATCGTTGTCAGATGCGATCGTGTGCGATAGGGTATCACAGTCTGTTGTGACCGCATAGATGTCGTCGTCGACGGTGGTATCGAGGTAATGCGAGAAGTCGGTCAACGTCTGCGAGGGCGTTGTCGTTCCGCTCTGCGTACAGGGCGTAATCGTCGCCGCAGAGGTGATCGTCGACGCGTACATAGACACACAGTCGACGTCGACGTCGGACAACTCATCGCAGCTGGTGTTAAACGGCAGCCAACCACTTATGTTGTGCTGGGCCGGTAGCATCTGCGGTGGGGGAGGTGGTGGTTCCCGGGGTACGGGAGGGACCCAGGACAGCGGCGGAGCACTTCTCGAGACCAATGATTTATCCAGAACGCTCACGTCGGTGCAGATTGGTGGCAGGCGCGGGGACCCACATGCTTCTCCGCTCTTCTCGCCTGTTCGACGCCGGATGGGCCACGGCCGGGACGGGGGGGGAGACCGGCTGAGTCTGCATGCCTTCTTAGAAGATGATGGGGCCACCCCTTTTGTGGCCGTGTCGTTCCTGGAAACTCGGACTGTACGTGAGTGAATTCCACAACTGCCATTGCCACTGCCGTTGTCGCCGTTGCGATAACTGCCATCGCCAGAATGAACACTGCTGCTGCTCGTCACGGCTGCCGCAAGCGCACCTTGACTGTCGTCTGGTATGCCAATGCTTGGAGCACTCAACAACAGACGCTGTCCAGGATGCGGTTCTTCCCCCTCGCTACATTTATCAGGACTGCCACTGGAATCAGCCTCCTCGCCAGGCACGGCAGCGATCTCACAGTGAGCAGCGGGCGGAGTGGGAAGTGGTTGCGCAACATCGGCAGCGCTGGTGTTTGCGGCAGTGGCAACTATGGTATCGGTAGAGGCAGAAGCTGAGGACGAGTTCCCGTGGTATGACACGGCCTGCCACCCTCATAAGCTGTTGCTCGGTTCGTGACCCATGCCAGACATGGTCACGTCCCCGCCGGGGGACGAGGCGGCAGACGACAGGTCGCCGGCGCAAGTGTTGTCTCTGCTGCTGGACACGTTGCTGGAGGACTGATGCGCCCGCTTGCTAGAACGGCTCTTCCTGCCCAGGCCTAGCTTTGCACTCATGCGCTTCCACCCCGCGCTGTGCACGGTGATGGCACGTTGCAGGCCATTGGGCGACGTGCCAAGGCCCCAGTCCGAGGTCGGTGGTGTTGTGGGCGGCGTCAGAGGTTCGCCGGGTGGAGGTGTTGCCGCGCTGCTGCTGCTGTCGTCGACAAGGTCCACACGCTCTGCCGCATCGTCAGACGTTGACGGCGACCGGCCACGGCCCTCTGACTTCCGTCCGAGGTTCATCTGCAAAAAAGACGGCTTTGGCGACCGGCTGGAGTCGTCGCTGGCCGGGGAGGACGCATCCTTTGGGTTACGGAACCGCGTCCGACCCTGCCGGCCATCGTGGTGGTCATCAGCATCACCAGACCGCTCCTGGAGAGCAGTCGCATTCATCGAGTCGAGGAACGGTAGTAGAACGGAGTCGTTCATGAGATCAAACACGATGTGGATGGCCTCATCGAGTTCGGTGGGCCACGGAGGGGCTGTGTTGCAGTCCAGGTCTAGCAGGCGGTCCCGCACAGGACCCGGCAGGTTGACCTCGCGCGGCCCGTACGGCAATATGTAGGCGTTGATGAGCTTCAGCCACAGCGAGGCGACATACTCCCTGGCATCTGGAGACCAACGGGCGGAATCACTTGCACCCTCTGCCGTCTGCACCTGGGCGAAGGTTGCCTTGTACCGCTCGGCCTCCATGGTGAACTCGAGTGTCTCAAGACAGTGGTTCTGCGAAAGGTATGCCATGAAAGCGCCGAGTGTCCATGGCGGCGGGGCGCTGTTGGAGAGGATGTCCTGTAAGGTAGGGCGGTTGGCTGACGAGAGCACGGCAATGCTCGGCGGCCGGGAAGGATCTGACGCCGCCATGGTGGTAGGCGACGTCTTCTTTGGCAGCGAGTAGGAGAGCGAGGACGAAGAAGACGAGGAAGACAGGGGAGGAGAGCGAGTCTGGACGATTGTCGTGCAGTCGCCGTGAAAGCCTCCGGACGGCGCCGGGACAGAAGGCGGCTGAGGAGAAAGCTCTCTGGGGCTTGCGGAAGGGGTCAGATACGGCGACGTGGTAGCAAACCGTCTTCTTTTCATTCTTCCACCGAGCCTCGAGTCGAGGGAATACTGGTTGAGTGCCCGGGCTGCGAAGACAACGCAAAGTCTGGGCTCGGCTCGAATGTTGCCAAGAGCTTTCACGCCATGCAGCCAAGAAAGGGCCAAGAAGAACGAGACCCCCAAACGGCCAGATAGTTAGGCGAGGATGACGCAGCGGGTCAATATTCAGTCAATGTTCGAGTGATATGAATCGCGGCGGGTTTGGTCCAATTTCTCGGTTTGCTCTCTGCACAGTCTCGGTGCAGTCTCTGTTCAGTCAAGATGCAGAGTCAAGGTACAGAGGTGCATGCAGCAACGGCCAAAAGGAGCCCCGGGCTTCCTTGCGATCGCTGGTGTGGTGACCGGTGTTGTGCAAGACCAGGGAGCCAAGCGAGAGTCGACCTGTGGGGTGTGGGCGGGAGGGGGTGGCGGGCGTGCTGCTGTGGTGCGCAAGCCTGGGAGGACAGCAGGACCGAGGAACACGAGGCGCAAAACAGGAGCACACGACGGTGAGACGGCAGCGGATCGACGCCAGGCGGCGGCGAGGAATGGTTGTAACGGTGCAATGGAAACAAGCGGGAGACAGTTCGTGTCCGCCGTGTGAGGGAGTGCGTGGCCGTGTGGAAAGAAAGGTGGGTTTTGGAGAACAGCAAAACGAAGAAAGGGAGAGAAGACGCTGAAGCGTTTTTACAAATAAAGTAGGAAATAGAAGGGGAGAAGGGCAGAAAGCACCGCTTTTACGCTAGGCCGGGTCACCTTGTCAGATCGGTCGGGCACAGAAAGGAAGGTGACCCATCACTATGGGGCATGGCGCTAGTCCGCTATAGGGGAAGAGGTACAAGGGTGAGAGGTATCTGGTCGCCTGCAGGGGTTCCACCCGCACACGCCTCTGGTGGCCAGCATGCCACGGCTCCGATTGTGGCACAAATTGATGTCCATCACTATTACGTTGCCAGCAGCGTCGCTGCTGTCTGGTGGCCAAATGCCGGGGATCTGCGGCGCTTGGCATCTCAGAGGCGAGGAGACGGCGGCGGACAGATACGCCTGCAGGGGTGCGACCACAAATGCTCGTATTACTCACACTCTTGGCCGCATACGCTCTTCGTGTACGAGTACAAACAGTACTGTCGGAGACACAATCACCTCATTTCCTCACGGCGTTCGGACTCGTGGCCATCTGTCAAGGCAAGGGCGTGAACCCCTGTGGCGGCGGGCGAGTCTGGCCATGTCACCCACCTCCAGCAGAAACTGCATTGTCAATAGACGGTTCTCTTACGAAATCAATCCGTCGCGACAGACGACAACAGGCAGGCAAACAGCAGACAAACGGTATTTGTGGACAAACAAGAACGACAAACAGATACGACGCTGGGCAGCAGGCCGGAGCCTCCGAGTCAAAGCTTTCCAGAAGTGAGAAAAGAGCTTTCCGGGGAGCGCGCCCCAAGATGCCAGGGCAGGTCACAGGACGGGGCCGACCGTACAAGTACGCAGTATTACTGGTCGCAGGTTCGTAAACTAACAAATATTTGTACAAATGCAAATACGAAGAAGTACTCGCACAACGTAGGATCCCACCGAAGCATCCTGGAAGGCCCCTGGAAGCGCCCTGGAAGCCTGCTAGAAGCTGGAGCCACCCGGGGCCAAGCAGAGAAAAACACGTTCATCACACGCCCCTCATTTTGCGCTCCTTTAGCCACTTTCGGAAAGGCGCAGCACTAGAAGCAAGCTAGAAGCGTTCCAGTGGCAAGCCTAGGCAGCCGCCCCCGGCCAATCAAACCACCCTGGCAATCAGTTGACCCACTGGCGGCACCACCCCATGACGGGATTGGCGAAGCCAAGCCGAGGATCCAAGGCGCTGAGCGAGCGGACGATAGCGACAGCGCTCCCTTGCTTTACGTTTGTTTCCTCAACGCAATGACACCGACATGGCCACATATGACATGCTCCTTCCCCATCTTCTCCATTTGACCCCTATCCCCCCCCTTCCCCCGTCCCTCTAATTTCTCGCCTGGGACCGCCAGGCGCATACCAGCTGGACGCCAGCCGGACACCAAACGCCAGCCCTGGCCACAGATGCCCAAACAGAATGGGCGCCGAGTGCGCTGGGGCCTAGCTCTGCCTCGACCTGCCTAGTTCAGCCGCCCTCCGTAGCTAGCCGTTCAGATAGATACCACGGGTAACAGGTCTTTTCAGGGGTACCACAGTACAAAAATCTGTCTGTCCCAGGAGGTCGATCAAGGTGGCAGTTGTTCGACGTATTGTTCTCTCGCTCTCGCCACTGTACAAGTAAGCTACCATACAAGCGAGTCTTCTAAATAGCCCCTGTCGCCTCTCGCCTCTCTACACGTCTCGGCTTGGCTGCCCGCGATGCTGCTCGTCCCGTAAGACGATGAATGGCCTACATATCTATCTCCATCCCAAGGACGTGCTCATCGGGCTGCCTTCCCGATAGTGAAGTTCTGTGTGCGTGTTGCTTGGCAAATAGGAAACAGACATAGACAGCGTGACATGCTCGCAGGACCAGCCTGTCCCGTAGCCGGCATGTCCTTGTTATGGTTTCTGCGAGTATGTTAGTTCTATGACCTAGGGTCTGTGATCTCGCAGACGTCTGCGAGTGGGCGCACGGAAACTCACGTCTCGGTTCCAGACTTGGGCAGGCATGATTGACCTCAATCGGCCTTGGAAATGGGTCCGCAAAGCTCGAACAAAAAAAATAGCACCTGCGTTGACTTACACTTGGCGAACACGTGTATTGGAATCTCGCCATGTATGCTTCGCTTGACCTTTCCGCGATCCTGCCCAACCTACCACTCATCCGCCGTCCTTACAGATATCTTACATAGTAGGATGTATCTTACATCGGCAATCGGCCCGCCATGGTCAGAGTGCCTTACGCATAGAAATGGAAATCAGTTCTGTCTCTTTATCATTCTCCACTTTGTCCTCGTCGCTGTAGGGCGACGATGCCTGTCCTCGGCCAGGCTCAGAAGGCCCTGTGTTTTGTTCCACGACCGATAGCACCGTGCTCTGACTCCCTGTCACTATAGGCTTGCTGTCGTCCAGTCCCAGCGGCTGCTACCCTAAGGTACTCCGAGAAACATGCCACGCGAGTCGTGCGTTGCACACGATAACGGCACCCTCCCATTCTGCCTCGCTCCCGCTCCTCCACTTTTGGATAGATCAACCAGGTATTCCTTCCTTTCTCTCTCGTTACCTCTTGCCCTTGCATTAAATTGAGACCATGAAGACCAGGTATATCGTTGTGGTTATGCTTCCGAGTCTGTGGGTATTTCTCTCGCATTTGCAACTGCATCCCGTTTCGAGATCTTCAGGCGCTGTCCAATCTTCCGACCCCCCCCCCCCCAGTTTCTTTTTTCCGTTTCGGGAAACCCCCTCATCTTCACAGGCACCTTTGGCGGGTCATTGCCGGTGTAATAAGCGGTTTGTTCACCGGAAGTTTGACATCACAACGGCCAGTCCACGTCATGGGTCCGCTCGAGCTCGTATATTGGGCATTACATGTCTTTGGTTCCCAATCCCACTTTTCAAGGCAGGCGAGACAAAAAACTTGGGGACCTGACACGAGCTACTTGCAGATGAGCTTGTTTCTCGCTAGGCATGTTCTCATGGTTTTCTCTGTCTGTTACACGCCACGGCGAGTACGTGGATGACTACGTATGAAGTTGTTCCATCCCAAGACTTAGGGAAGATGTTTCAAACAATCGGGTGTTAAGATATCGAATGCAAGCCTCCAGCTGACCCCGAGTTTTCAGGAGCTAAGGGGACTTCCTATCACCTTATTACCGGCACCTGCAAAAGCATCCCGCACTTTTTCTCAAGAGACGCCAGTGTGGAATGACTAACAACTATCTTAAAAAGTATCAGACAAGCCGAGGCACGCCGATCAGTTGCCAAGGCCGTGCAAGCCATCAACGGCTCTAACGGCATACCCGAACCCGTCCAACCCTTGCGAGAAGTGTCGTGTATTATCTTACACGGCAGTGGTCTGTCTGTGAGTCAGGAGCTGCTGTCGACTTAGACACACCGCACCACGACCGATAACTTCGCAAGTTCCTCGTGGTCAAAAGATTATTTGTCAGCTTCAGATTTTATTGGTAGCTGAGAACTGAGATACGGCGATCCGCAGAACGATCTTCGTCTTCCACTTTGTAATTTTCTCCAGGAAAGAGATGCCGCCGCTGTTTCTCCATTTTTGCTTGTGGTGGACCGTTAGACAGTTTCGGAGATGGCGTGTTCTAGAATATTTCCTCTTGTAGACTTTAGCTCTTGTCAGAGCGGGACCTCGTCGAGGCGGTCATTCCGGCGGCGAAAGAGCCACACTGCGACATGCAAAATTACTCCGTAGTATTTACTCTGTATAAATATGTACTATGTATATTACGTAGTAATGCAAGCACACGAAAACTGGCGAGAGCGAGCAGTAACTAAGTGGACATCGCTGTGGGCTTTCAATGGGGACTTTGTTGTGGACATCAAGGTTTCTCTTTGTAAGGCCTTCCGTTTCAAGTAATTTATCGCCAAATCGACGACAAACAAGAATCGCCAGGTGCCTCCATTTCCTCCACTCGCCTACCCATACAGTACTCGTACGAGTAGAATGCACGACCCAGTCATATTTGTACGGCGCCGCTTCCCGCCCGCCTTCTCATTCTCTGTGTCATAAAACATCAGTGTCGTCCAATAGCGCCTGTCGCCATGTAAAATCAGACCTAAATCGTATACAGATCCATGTCCCCTGGACCCGTCATAGTAAAACAAGAAGCGCATGAAGAAAAGAGACAGCAAAGAAAAGCAAAAGAAGAGATCGTAGCTTCCAGCTGCTCACAGCCCGCGTAAGTCCAGATCGCCCGAGAACCCGCCGTTAATCAAGGTGGCGGCTATCCTGTCTCGCTGCAGCGGCATCTCGGATGCGCCGTAGAACGACGGGTCCAGGCCGAGAGACAAGAAGAGGGCATTGGTCACTGTGTGAACACCGCAGTCCCAGCCATTTGTCTGGTGTGGCGAGTCGTAATGCTGTACTCGCCACTTGTCTGAGCATTTGTCCTTGAGCAGCTCCTTGATCCAGCGCATGACAATGTTCGTAACTGCCAACCGACCGGCGCCGTGGTTGCCCAGCGAGTCCATATGCGCGACCGTGGCCCGTTTGGGTCGGACGACAACGAGAGTCCAGTGGTTGTGCTCGCAGATGGGGATCAAGACCGTCTCAATGTTCAAGAAGTTGTCCCGGGTCACGCCAACTCGTTTCATCCATCTCTCAGTGCCTGCCGCTCCCCTAGTCGAGAGCGGCTTCCAGAAGAAGGAGGTAAAGGCGTGGCACTTGGGTGTCTGTGTCTTCGGGTTCGTGATACCTGACCTTGCGTTGATGTAGTTTGCTAGGTGCAGGAGATAGCCGTTCACAATCTCGTCATTCAGCCACTCGGACTTGCTAACAACCGTCTGAAAGTCCTTGCTCCTGAGGGCTGTGCCTTCTGGAGACCTGGCAACGTCCCTGCTCGGATCTGCACGAACCGCGGCGTTGACACGAGAGTGCCACGATTCCGACAACCGACAAATAACCTTTCGTGTTGGCTGTCGGAGACCAGAACTGGCCAGGCGCTCCTCCTCTTCCTTCTTTCTGCGTTCGTCCTCTTTTCTCCGAATCTCCGCCTCTTTCTTCAGCCGTGCAGCTTCCTGGGCCGCACGCTTCTGTTCTACAATCAGGCGGAGCTCTTCGGCCTTGGCTGCGCTGATTCTCAGCTGTGGTGCATCCTCGTCACTGTCTTCGGGGAAAATATCAGTCCACGGCAGCCGATACCGCATTCGTCCTTCGACAGTGGTGGTCATAGCCCCTTCATCCTCCTCTGATGTTGGTTCTGTCACAGTAGGTGATGGGGGTAATGGAATGGTTGCCGCTGCCGCTGCCGCCTCTCTTGTTCGTTCAGTCTGACGCTCTTTCTGGCCATGGGGAGCTTTGTAGAATGCAAAACGCCCACGTTTTCCGAGCCTTGGATCTGGAGTGGAACCAGCCGCCCTCCGCTTTGCCGGTATCTGATATTCCCTGAGACTGGGTGGAGTTTCACACCTGTGCCTTATGCCAATGCTGGCGTCTGATGACCTGCGATATTTTGCGTAGAGAAGTGGTTGTGAAGGCGGGATAAGGAGAGCTTGGCTACCGTGTGTCGATCGCCGAGCTGCCTTGATCGAGGCTGCGGCCGCGCTGACAATCCTTGCGCGACGGTTGGCATCCTGTGGCTGCAGAGCCTGGGAATCATCACCATATATCCGGCAATATGGCTTTGGTGGCTGTCCAGCACCAATTTCCAAAGGCCTAAGTTTTCCGTGATGCCAGATATCCCGCAGCTGCGTGGCCGTCAGGGACTCGAGTGTGCCATCGCTGTCGTCATTGTACAGGTACCCAGGCGGATGATCCTCCTTCTCGACACGGACGAAGCTCAGTACTGGTTGTTGCCGATGAAAGGCCTCCAAGTCCACGAGAATCTTCATCAGGGAAATTTGCGATAGCCGCATGCCAGGATGTCCCCATTGTTCCGTCTGCAGGATGGCAAAGGCAAGGAAATCGCCCACTTCGCAAAGTCCACAGCTGTTGTTCCAATACTGGTGAATAGGCCCGCTGAGGTCTTCGAACTGAACAACGCCACTGGATTTCATGATATCGAAGTTCCCTGGGGAATAAAAGATGGACAGCCAAGCCTCGGTGGCCTCGATCATCTGCAACAGTTTCATCACCGTGTCTTGCCATGCTTGCTCTGTGTTGTAGCCGAAGCACTCCAGCATCATATTGTGGGCGACGGCAGAGAGGCGGGTCTCGGCATGGTAGCCGTCGTCGAAGCGCCGGACGATCGGTGTGGTATGTTGGCAGCGAGTGACGTTGCCGGCTTCGAGGTCGTCCTTCCATGCGCGAAGCAGCGAGGCGACTGACTCAAACCCGCCTAGTGTGATATAGTCGCGCGGGTCTTCGCGCCAGATCAAGTCGTAGTCTTGGTTGTAAAAGGGTGGAGGGGCAGCTCCTGCGGAGGGCAAAGACGGCGGGCGCATGCGCTCGACGGCGAGAGGGTCGTGGGAGGCGGCGCGGCATACCTCGGAGACATCTTCAGCAGACTCTAGACGAGTGCCATTAGCAGCATATCGACAAGGAAGAGAGTCGCCGACAGGACAAACCATGGTTGAGAAGCCTCTCGGAAATGAGCGAGAAGCCATTCCGCAGCAAGTCCTTCCAAGCCCCAGGCCGCATGGCGGCCGTGTGGGAGGTACGTGCCCAGCCGATCAGCCGAGAGACACGCACGGAAAAGTTCCTAATGATCTGAAACTGATTGGTCTCTCTTTCTCTGACGCTTTCCCCGTTCTCGTGTGAAATCAACGCACCTCTGGGGTGGAAGGCGGCGCTGCTCGTGTTTGGGACGCGCAAACGTCTCCTTTGCGGTTGTCGCGCGCAATGGGTTGACTCGCCCGAAAGAGCGTGTGGACGAGCTCTCGTAATGCAGAGATCGTGTTCTGAATGGCCATGTGCTGGGGATACGCAGCATAGCCCGTTTGCGGTTCAACTGTCGTCGACGTCCGGGGTTAGTTGGCTTTTGTTGGTCAGGGCTGCATCCCATTTTGTTTTCTGGGCGCTATTGTCACCAGCGCTTCCAAACTGCCCCCGCAAGCAGCAGTGAAGCGCACGATATCATTGGACAGTTCATGATGACTCATCATTTAACAGTAATACAAGGTTTCTACAAATATTAAGATCTTATCCGCAAGCGGGAACACTGTGTATATAATACTGTGTAATCAGAGTAATAATAATAACAATAACAATGATGATAGTTAAACCTCGTGGAAACCCTTCCTCCCCTTTATTACAGCCCGGCCGTGGCATGACCAAGAGCCTTGGTACAAAATGAACCGAAATATTGGTTCAATGCGTCGACCGTCGCACTCCCTTCAACCAGGCTAACCACAATGCCAACATAGCCATCCGGCCGCACAACGACGATGCCGCCCTTGTCTTCATCGAGACCCATTTTCACATGGGCTGCGGCTTGAGCTCTAGGCACACGGATGTCCTGGCGGTCGTCCGCATACACATGGTCCCGGTAGTGTGCAAGCAGGCCGGGGACGTCGCGGCTGATCTCGATGGTATGCCTTGCCCCGGCAAAGATGATACAGAGTGTGTAGAAGAGGCTGTGCGGGTTATGCCTCTCATGGTGTGACACCGCATCTATGTCTGAGCGTCGGTAGGCCGAATAAAATGAGCTCGGCCGACGCAGGCCACGCTCCAGGTCGCGGAGCGACCTGGCTGTTGTGGACGGCTTGCCTGCAAAGATAAAGAGACGGAAGGACCCATTGAGCGGGGTCTCTTGCTCCAGGTGGACGACATTTGCGTCCACGACACGAGTCACGTCGGCATTGATGAGCAGCCTTCCCGGCCGCAGTTTGCACCCTTTCGGATGAACAACCGGAGACTGTGTCGGATGCTCGGGGGACCAGGTAAGCTGGCTCGGCTGGTATGAGACGCCGTAGCCGCTGGTGAACTCGCATCCCTCTTTGAACACCTGCACGAACTCGCTCTCCGTTCTTTCCTCTGTGGTGCCGCTGGCGCTCGCAGCTTCAACTGCACTAGCAGAGGGCGGCTTCTGGGAGAACAGCTTTGCGTACTTGTTATCAAACGCAAGAAGCGTTTCCGCCACCTGCTTCCGCTCGAACTCGTATGTTTGGAGGATGCTGCGGTCAGCAAAACCCTTTTCGACTAAATGCAGCTTCCAGGCCAGGTTCTGCGCATCCAAGAAGGCCGTGTTCATGCCCTGTCCGGCCTTGGGCTACACGGTGTCAGTGGAGAAGGCTAGCGCTCGGAAACTCAGACCGGGGAGAGTATGGATGAACATACACTGTGCGTGTGGCAGGCATCGCCGCCAAGAAAGACGCGATTATCGAGGGTGTATCGGTCTGATATGCCTTGACCGATCGGATACACAGAATACCACTCGACGTGCTCCCATTCGAGCGTGTAAGGTTGGAATATCTTCTTGGCAGCAGCCTGGACCTGTTCTGCAGTTGCCGTTTTCCGTGGGTTCCAGTCCGGGTCGGTAGACGAAGCAATCTGGATGTACAGTCGCACCATGTTCTCCTCGCGCGGAATTACCATGACGGACCCATCTCGAGAGTGGATCGTGCATTTCATCTGATGAAGAGAAAGTCAGGTTACTGCTTGTGGGCCGACGGACGGAAACCAACTGCTGAACCTTCCTACCTTGATATCGGGGAAGTCTGTCTTGAGGACGCCATCCATAACACCCCAGACGTAGGCGATAGGATCCTTGTGTCGGATGCTAATTCCAAGCTGGTCTCGGACAAACGACCTGGCTCCTTCGCCCCCGAACAGATACTTTGCCCGAACAGTTTCACCGGCTGGGCCGTCGACGTGCTCCAGTTGCACCTCGACAGGATAGTCGGGATTCCGATGCTCGTCAGAGTGAAAGCCCTTGATCGTCCAGGGTCTCTGGATTGTAACGCCATTCTTCTCGAGGTCCGATATGAAGACCCTTTCGATGCGTCCTTGGTGGAGAAGAGTGGTAAACGGGTACCGAGCATCAATGAAGCTGGGGCAGCTTGCCCATGTGCCTGTGCGGGTGATGCCTTGGTCGTCCGGAGACACGTCCCAGAACGCAACCTCGTACACCCGGGCAGGTTTGTGGGCCATAATAGCCGACTTCAGCCCCATGTTTCGCAGAAGGTCTAGAGACCTCGGCTGAATGCCATCGGCACGACCAGTCGCCGTAGGCTCGGCCCTGTTGTCGATGTGCTTGATTCGATAACCCCATCGTGCCAGAATGGTCGACAACATGAGCCCAACGGGGCCGGCTCCAATAATAACTGCAAACATGGAATCAGTATGCGGCCCACTCGAGTCAAAAAATATGCAAAGGGCAGACCGCACCAATATCATAGAGCTGCTGCTCTGTGTTGCGTTCCATCTTTGACGGTTAGTCCAATGCCACAAGCTAATACAGAGTGCGATAGGTTGGTTTGGGTAGGAGAAAATATGACCGGTCCAGTGAAAGAGAAGGCGGTCTCGGTGTATAAATACTGCTCCAGACAGCGTAGTATGCTACTGGTGAGTGGCCGGGGAAGAGGACGCTCCCTCCGAGATTACGAGCCGGATGTCACAAGAGCGCACTGATTTCCGAAGCCATGTGGGGTTTGCTACCCAGAGAGAGTAGGTCTTATTCACGGCCATCACTGTCACTGCCAGTGTCAGGAGCACCACCGCCAATGAGCGCCGAGGCGATCGTCAGGCTTGGAGCTCCTGTGGCCCCACGGCATGGCTACTCGGTAGATGATGGCTCAGAGCATTTGGTAAACGATTGAGGGGTGGCCAAGGAACTCAACCGCCCCCGAAATTTCGGGACCTTTACACGGTAATGGGTGCGCAGGTAGCCGGTAAGCTGCGGAGGGCGGAAGTTGTAGACGGCAAGTGGAAGGGTGGGTTGGCCGCCGCGCTAGCTGGCCTCGGGAGTTAAGCACGGTAAATGAGCCGCCGATGGATAAAAATGGGTCTTGTAAGATAATTATGTCAGCCAAACTCCGACGACAATCAGCCAGGGGACAGCACGAGGACATCTATCTTTAATTTCCACGTGTGGCCTTTGCATGATCGGGCTTGCTTCCATGCATCGGTGTTATACTGCAGAAACGAAAGTCTCATCCTGGCTCACATTTCTGGCCAACATGATCTTAAAGTGAGGCAGCTGTCAAGAAAGCTGGAGCTTCTTATGATATGTCAGCTACAAAACACCTCGTCGATTGCCCCCTTTTAAAAAAAAAGTATGGGATAATCTGCGTTTTTATGAAATCTCTGGGCATCCAACAACAGTAAGATACATTTACCATTGTCGTCTCCACCACGCGGTTCGTAGCCACTGACGAGTGTGTTCGTGTATCTTGTTCTGAGAAAGTATCTTATTGCTCCTTCGTATGCTACTCATGTTGATGAAACGAGAGAGTCTCCCTAACAACCATTGTTGACACTCTTGATTTTCGAGTACTTATCGGCCCGTTTACTGGCTTCTGAAAGGCAAGTTTTTGTGGCCTCCATCAGTTAAACAATGGCCAGGAGTATTCTCCTCAATGCCACATACTGCCTTATTCAGAGCCCAGGCTATCTATTGTCGGCCCACCTTGATGCATTACTTATTACCTTGCGGCCATTGAGTCTCATCTAATACTTGATCCAAAAGCAGAGACAAAGTCCTCAAAAGTTCTCCTTATCCGTCTCTTAAGCCTGTCACCTCTCCGTCTAGTCAGAAACACGGCAATGATTCCCAACGTAATTTTCTAAATACATTTCTCTCTCCCACGCTCTTTTTTTCTACAAACAACTACTACCAACAAGACGCGGAAATTCTTTCGGCAATGGAGTCGTGCGACAACCCCCCTCTAGCGCCACCAACAGGCGAGCTTGTTGACTCTGATGTGTCCAGCAAGAATCTTTCAGCGATACACGGTAATTTCATTCCGCTACAGAGTTCTGAGGGTCTCTTCTTGATCCCTCCGCAAAGGGTGCAAAGTCCGCGCCGACGACGGTCACCTGCACCGCGGCAGCGACGGGAGCAAGGCGTCCATCTCCATCTCAGCCTTACTGACTCTCAGATGGACAAGCTTACATCTACGTAAGTTGGTCCCGCGAGCAGACACTGAATTAATTTGACAATGACGAGTGTCTGACGTACATAGGTTGGCCAAGGACGACAAAGCTCCGACAAAGACACATCGACGAGCCGAGACCGTCAAAGGTCGCGATCGGTTTCCTCCTTCCCACACAAGGGCGACAGCATCGGCTTCATCTAGCATCCAGGCTTCAAGCGGTTCCTTCGGGAAATACCTCCGCAGACGCAGGGACCACAGGGAAGAACAGCTGGAGAGTGAGGCCGCAGTTATTAATCCATTTTCTTCGCCAACCCACAGCCTCACTCGCTCTGGTTCCCCCGGGAAGCATCAAAAGCACCCTAATGACGACAGATCCAGAATCGTTAAGGACGCTTCTGGCCACCCCCCTGGCAGTTCTCGGCGAAGACAGACTGATGTATTACCCTCTACTGTCAATATACACACCCCCGCCACCATTGGCTGCCATCATCAGGTTTCCGAGGAGACCCAGATAGCAGACACGTCTTCATCAGTTTACTCGATAGACGGGGTTTCCAAAGCCATCCCGCCCCTCAGTCCCTTGAATGTCAGGAAGAATGCCGTGGAAGAATCGCCCAAGAGTCAGCCCACCGTGCTGCAGGAGTATGCAGCGTGGTCGGCAGTCTCGCCGATGTCCATGTCAGGTCCGTTCGATAGAGACTATAGCAGCCCCCTTCAGATCTCTCCCTGCCTGAGCGGCGGCAACAAGAGTGATACAAAGAATTCGACAGACTCTGGCCAAAACGAGGTTCAAAGCCCCGATCCTGCCTCGCGCACAACATTCTCACCTCTAACGAGCTTTTCGACGGGTCCCGGGGATACTCCAGCTAGGACGGGGCGAAAAATAATGATCGGCCGAAATGGGTGGCTAGAGCGAACAGGCAAGCCCGAGACGAGGCGGTCGCCGACCAGGAAAGGGGGCATCCTTGACACATTCAAGCGGATGGCCAAGGAGGTTGTGAGTGTATCATTTATTTTGTAATTCAGTTTGCATGACGCCGAGGCTAACAGGCTATGCAGGCCGACGTCACGGATATTAGAACAGGCTGGTGGGCCAAAGAGAGCGACCGTGGTCACCGGTCTTCGCGGATGCGAATTTCTCTTGGCCCTCGCGAGCAGAGCCTGTTGTACTGCGAACTCGAGTTTCTGCTCACATCAGCTCTGGGCGGCTACATCAACGGCCAATTCAACGCCGGCCGGCTAGACGCAGCTAAGTATAAAAAAATTGTTGATATGTGGCACCAGCGCGGTCGCCCCAAGGTTGTCGGGTTTCAATTCGACCTCGAGACGCAACTGGATCTCGTGCATCTTCACGCGCAGGAATTCCGCTTCTTTGGTGACCGTGCAGGTGTGCCTATTGCCATAACCAGCATCCTCGAGACGATGAAAGTGAATGCCCGAGCCATGCGCATCCGCACGTTCTGCCAACCGGACTCGGTGATTGCCAAGCAGCTTTTGGATTCCCAGAGCCTATTCAACCTGATCGGCTGCTCTGAGCTTCGCCAGATTCAACTTGCCGAAGTGGTTCAGTTCTTCAAAATCGTCCTGGAGCGGGAAATCTGTCCTCGGAATACTGAAAGGGTGGACGGGGTCCAAGAGTCGCCGGCAAAGGCCTCCATTCCCCGAGTCTAGGACGACGTCAAGAGCTGCACGGCTGCTTGGTTCGACTGTTGAGTTCCGTGTTCACGCCTTTTCTGACTTAGTTCACTAGAAGGAGGCATTGAAGCAGATTTACCCAGTGTGTGATAAATCCCATAAGAATCATATCTTCGTAGAGGACTAAAAAACAACGATACAGCCAAGTACAGAAAATACCATCACCCAGTCTGTCATAAAATAAAGAGAGTGAGAATTTACCAATGGGCGGTCTTGAAAACAACAAACCAGTAGCACGCACCCAGACAAAGACTTGCACAGATGAACAAGGAGAACAAAGTGTCGACTGAAAATCAACTGCCTGCCATGTCAAGCGGCTGCATATGCACACCTTTCCCTAGAAAACGCTCAATTTACCGAAGGTCATCGACACTGCGCCGCTTGCGATCATGTCCGGCGCCGTAATTTTTGGACGAATTGTAGTAGTCATCAGCCGATCCTCCACTCTGGCCATGTTGACTGCGAGTCGGGCTGCGGCTGTGGCTATGACTGCGACCGCGACTGTAACTCCGGCTGGAGCTGCGGTTGGAGCTGCGGTTGGCGATGAGGCCCCGCTCTCGGCTCCGATGGCCACAAGAGCCGTTCTCCCAGTCCCCGTCGCTGTCGCTGTCGTGGTCGCGGTCGCCATCAAAGCCACGGCCGGTGTGCTCCAGTTCCCGCCGGGGACCGCGGTCATTTGAGTCGCGGTGACGGTGGCGCTCAATGCGATTCTCGATGGCGTTGGCGCCGAGACCCCCAACAGCCGCACCCAGGATGGTAGAGATGAGTGCTGTACGGTCATCATGGCTTGAGTGACCACGTTGACCGTGGTGATTGTCGCGTGCGCGAGACGCGACCGAAGAGGCTTCACGAGCCGCCAGCCCGCCAACAATGGCGCCAAGTACTCCTGCGCCGATGCCAGATGTGGACGTGCTGAAAGTGTTCTTGAGCGCATGCTTTGACCTGTCTAGAGAACGCTGCGAGCCGTCCAATGTTCTATCTGGCGAAGGAGAGCGAGAGCTGCCGCGACGCGAGACGGTAGAGCGAGAATCAAAAGCCGAAGGTGGCAGCGATCGCGGCCGGGAGCGCGACGCCTGAATAGACATACTGTGGTCGAAGTCGGGGTTTGAAGCGCTGGGGCCGTAGTAGGAAGGCTGGGGTTCATACTCCAGACGCACGTCCGATGGATTCATTGCCGGGGTCATGTAAGGAGGTAGCTCGGAGGACTCGACGTGCCCGTTCTGCGACGAGTCCTGACTGCGGCGCCTGCTGCGAGGTAGACTCTGGCGGTCGCGACGATCATAGTTGTCATCATAGTATTGCGACATCATTGACTGACAGTCATGGGAAATGACAGCAATGGTGATATACTGCCGTATGGCCAAACAACACAGGGGTGCGGGTGGTGTCTTAAAAACAGAGAAAAGTAAGGAGGCAGCGGAGGTACGAGGCTGCCGCTTTATACGACGTGGCAAACGGCTCCTTGGTCCGGCTGCAAGACGATTGCTTGTCTCGACCTGCAGGCGAAATCCATAGGCGCAATCTGTGGGCAAAATCTGTCTGCAGTGCCTCGTGGCGCAGGCCCGCCCCGGAAAGTCCAGCTAACAGAGAGGTGTACAAGCCGGTGCAAAAAGCCAGTCAGACTCTGGCTTCTGGAAGAGACGGGCGGCAGCCCCGGAGAGAGAAGAGTCAGCGACTACGAGTATTAGCTCGCGCCTGCACGGGTAAGGAAGGGCCCTGGTAAAAACGGCAATTAGTCTGCCACTGTTCGGCTTCGCAACGGCTGTGGCGTACCATTGATGGTCAGCAGATTAGAAAGAATGATCAAATCCGACAGAACTAACCTACAAGTGCGAAGTCATCTCTGTGCGAGAGCGAACCATCTATCCATGCAAGTCCAGCCCACTCACACCTACACCCACTGTACCTCTATTACAAGCAGCGCTCTCGTTTAACAGGCTACTGCTAGTATGGGTTTGTCCATCAGTGGGGCAGTGCTTGCAGCCACTATGCAGACAACGGCAACCCCAGCGAGGCAGTTTTTGTACGCTCCGGGGCGATGAAGGGGGGGGAGGGCTCGGGGCATTCTCCAAGGCACTTTTGAGTGCATCAACGGAGGTGGTGTGATCCATCGGGGGCAACATGGGCTGCCTGAATGTCGTATACGACTAAGATACCAGTAATACGGGGTACAAATGCTCGTACAGATATTTGTATCTTACATACAAATAGATAGAAGAGTGTGACACGGTGCGATCTGATTGGCTAACAGCGACAGAGTTGCACGACCTGTTCTAACTCAGTTTGGGGCACGATGCTACCGTAAGATACGTAATAATAGGTGAACCCGTGTCTTAGACCATCACGTGGAGTAACACGTGAATCTCTGCTTTGTGTTCACGGAAAAACGTCGGAAAAGAACCCACATCATCATGAACACGTTTGTCGTGGTATTATCCTGTACCGAAATCGGCACCTCCGCGCCGGGAGCGGGCCAGGCCACCGAAGTGGATCTTTGGGTTTCCAGGCCTTGTATCGCTGTAGACCGCTGATGGTACTGTCTGATTAAAATAAATTTGTCGGTGTGCTTGTCTGTTAGAATCAGGCCAGACACGGCTGTCTTCTGCTAAGCAGATGCCATCTTCAACAATTCCTAGTCCATGCTGGAACTGGCCGCGGCCGAAAATTCCATGGCTCCCATTACTTCTGAGAAGCAGGCCTTCGGGGGGTCGCCTTCCCGTTCACAATCATGGCCTTCACGATGTCAGCAGCCGGCCCAGTTGGCAGTCTCCTTCACCGGCGACGAAGCAGCGCTTTCCCCGACTCCGCTGGAAGCGAAGCCGCTGGAGAAATGGAATGAATCCAAAACCAGTGTGTTCCGCTTCTCCGTCACTCTCTGTGCCTTTCTCATCATGGGCATGAACGATGGTGCCGTCGGCGTATGTCTCTTCTCTGTCGGCTTGTGTGCATCTTCACTTGATCGGCTCGCTGACCCATACTGACAGGCTTTGATTCCATATGTATGCTTGCATGGCTCCGGCCTGTGAAATCATTCTTCGACTAATCTTTCCACAAGATGGAGCCCTATTACAATGTGACATACACCGTCCTCTCTCTTGTTTTTATATCCGCCTTCTTTGGCTATCTCTTGGCCGCCTTGAGCAACAACATCATCCACCATCGTTTTGGACAGGTCGGCGTGGCTGCTGTTGGCCCCTTGTGCCGCTTAGCCGGATATATCCCTATGGCCTGCCACCCACCCTTCCCGGTGTTGCCTGTCGTGATGCTGTTTCCTGGCTTTGGAAACGGCCTCGAGGATAGCGCGTGGAATGCATGGATAGGGAACATGGAGAACGCCAACGAGCTGCTCGGATTTTTGCATGGTGCCTATGGCCTCGGAGGCACCATCGGCCCACTAATTGCCACCACCATGGTCACAAAAGGAGATCTTCCGTGGTACACGTTCTATTATTTGATGATTGGCATAGCAGGCTTTGAAGCAGTTGCGGCCGTCTTTGCGTTTCGGGGCGCCAATGGCCGTGTACACAGGGAATCTCACAAGTCAACCACCGGCCAGAATCGTACCACCACACGTCGAGTCTTGCGCGAGCCTATCACATGGGTTGTAGCCTTGTTCTTGCTGGGGTATGTTGGCGCCGAGGTTAGCCTAGGCGGCTGGATCGTTCTCTTCATGCTCAATGTGCGCGGCGCCGAAAATTTCGCCGCCGGCATGGCCGTGACAGGGTTCTGGCTGGGTCTCACCATTGGTCGAGTTTGCCTGGGTTTTGCCACAGGTCACATTGGCGAGAAGTTGGCTATCACTTTCTATGTGCTAATGTCAATCACCTTGCAGCTGTTATATTGGCTTGTGCCTTCATTCATCGCTTCATCCATATTTGTTGGCATTCTTGGCTTCTTCTTGGGGCCACTATTTCCAGCCGCCATCGTTGCCGCCACGAAGCTCCTCCCGGCAGATTTTCATGTTTCTGCTATTGGATTTGCAGCCGCCTTTGGCAGCGGAGGCGCCGCTATATTTCCATTTGCTGTCGGTGCCATTGCCCAGAGCAGAGGTGTACAGGTGCTTCAGCCAATAGTTGTTGCCACATTAGCTTTCATATTCGTTATCTGGGGGTTTCTTCCCGGTGGGTTTAGGCGCGGTGGCTTGGAGCGAGCAAGAGAAACCCACGCGAAGGTCGGAAGCGATATCAGATTTGTCTCTCAATGGTTTGCCTGTGTGGCCTCGGTGTGGAAGGGGAAAGCCAATTCTGCTCCTGATCTCACGCCAGACGGGAGGCTGTGATCATGCCTGTCTCATCGGTGTAGACGTCTTAACCCGTTGCTTTCTGGGCTAGTTCGTCGATGATACGTTGGAGATAAAAGAGTTTTGTATCTCGTGGAAGGCCCTTGAACCCGTTCATTATTTTGGCGATGTCTTGCCGAGCTTTCTCATATGCAGCAAGGTCTCTGTTCCCATAGACATCACGCCCGAGAGAGTATCCATTCTCAAGGTCGCGGAAAAATACGTTCACGGCGATGCTGCTGCCCGAGAGTGGTGTAGCAGTATGAAGCCATAAACGAGGAAGAAACAAAACATCGCCGGGGCCGACAGTGGCCTCCTGGGGCTGGCATCGAGATAACGAGTGAGTAGATGTCGATGAGAACATATCAATACTAGAGCTAGATGCCCCAGGGCCGAATCCAAGCCGTGTCACGTCAGAGGGTGGAAACAACAAAAAGCGTTTGGATCCTTGGATTTGGCTGTAGACATTTGCAAGAACCTAAACGTAAACAATTAGCGCTGCACGCTGTACTATGGGCAGAAAACGCGAGAATGTAGCAGATTCCTTACGTCGTAATGAAGCCACATGTTGACAGGGCCCGATATGCGCAAGACGGAACTGACCAGCTTCTGCTTGGGATATGCAAGTTGGGGGGGTAGGACAAAATCAGATGACAATGTTGGGAAATCCACGTCAAGTCTCGTCGGTATATCGGAAGGCTTCTCGGCCGAAAGAGCCCGGAGATATACCATCTTCCCCTCTCTAACATCGCGAATGAAATCGCCGAACGTCCGAGTAACATAACGGAAATTCTTTGACACAAAGTCCATGGCTTGACTCGTAGATTCGTGGATAACGACCTGTTATTCTTAGATCAGGAATTTGCAACAGTCGTTGAGTTTTCTCGGTCTCAACTTAAACGCACCTTGCGATCTGCACCTAGTTGTTGCACCAGGTAGTCGGCATCCCACTTCACCGTGCACGAGCCCAGGTCCAGTCCTTCAATTACAGCCGGCTGGCCTCTCTGCAAAAGATCACCAAATTGCTCAATCGATTCAAGACGTATGCGGCGGGTCGAGACAATCTTAGGAGGTCCTGCCATTGCGTCTGGGGCATTCGGTGGTTCAATACTCTCGTTGGAAATAGTCGCGGTTTTCGAGTACTTCCATCTGATCTTAGATCCAGCAGACTTTGTGGTGTGGCAATCGGATCCACCTGACTCAGGACAGACCCTGAAGGTATATACGCCTTCCGACCACGCAGTTCCCATGGAGAAACAGGTCATACCACCTCCAAGTATCGCAACTTCACTACCGCCCGTCCCTATGGCGGAAGTACCAATCAAAATAGGCCGAGGAATTCCTTGGCCAAGAGAGTGAACAAACTCCATGCAATTCACAATCACCTTGCCATCATCACCGGCACGGAACTGAACAATTTCATAACAACGGGGCAAGCTGCCGGTATGACCAACGCCTCCCACGAGTACAGCCCAGCCGTCAACCTGGGCGCATGTGGCTCCAAACCTACCAAGGAGCCGTGCAACCCACTCATCGGCCATAAGCTCAAAAGTCAGAGACGGTTCCTGCGAGCAATACAGTGTCAGTAAGGCATTCACCTAGATACGTGGCTGTGACCGGTTACCTGGATATTGGAAACATCAAGTTTCCAGCCTAAGGCACGGTTGTATATGGTTCCATCAATTGTCATACCGCCAGCCATGATGCCATAGAAAATCGAGGCAGTGTCCCCAACCCTACCAGCACAGACAAAGGTAGAGCCAAATAATGGAGGTGGTTTAAAGGAGCTGTCAACGACACACTCGGCCCATCCGTTACTCGGGTGGTAAAGAAGGTATCCAGGAAAAATGGCAGACGAGCTGGACTTGCCACCAGCCAGGAGAACCAATCCGGAGCCGTGCAAGTGTGTCACCGAATGTCGGAACAGTGGGAGGGGAAGACTATGCGTTCTGTGCCATTGGTTTGAGTCTTTTTTGAAGACCCAAGAATCGTCGAGCGGGTCGGTTGGCGACATACGTCCTCCGACAAGCAAGTAGCCGGAATCGCCAACATCTGTAAGTGTAAAACATATCCTGGCAGTAGGCCCGCCTTGATGAGTGCCAAATGAAGTGATGTCGTGAATTGTATCTTTGCTGTAGATATCGTATGAGCGAAGGCGACCCTCCGTCCCGGTGCCAAAGAAGTTGGCGAGGCTTGATTGTCCCAGGACATCCTTCATGACCAGCGGAGCACCAAAACGGCGTCGGCCGATGCTCTTATAGGCCGCCGTGGGCGAAAAGTCCATGCTGATCCTGAAAATTCGTGGCTGTGCAGTTGAGGTGCTCTTTATATTTTCAGACTTGTCCTTTGAAGGCCTGTGATTTGTTGCAAGAAGGAGGAAATAGTGGCTTGCAAAATTGACAAACTCTTCCCACTCGTCGAACACTTCCAGTTCATCCAGCTTCTTCCTATCCGAGCAAGACAAGAAAAATGGATCAGACCAGGCATTCCATAATGACCAGGACCTTGTTTCAGGCCATCCCAGCTCGCGAAATCGTTTCTGTTGGGCCTCTGTGCTTGGGTACTTGTCAATACACTTTAGAGGGGTGCCTAGTTTTTCAAAATGCTGGAGCATCGTCTGTGCAAATGGATTTGACGGTCCATCGGGTAGAATTTGCTCCAGTAAACAAAATTCAGCTGTGATGCCAAGTAAGTAAAAAACTCGAGGTAGCTTGAGACTTGAGAGACGTCTTCTTACCCTGTCCAATCGTGCTAGCCCAACCTAGTACCGTAGGTTGGAGTTGTTAGCATACTTAAACGTCAATGGCACAGGACATGTGCACTCACGTATCAAGGCATCCGCAGCAACAGGCTCCATATATGCAACCGATACTTCTGCGACAAATAGGAATTCCGAACTGGGAACGGCAACAAGTTTCGATAGTGTGGAGTCGATAGCAGACACTTCCCTTAGATCGCAGGCAATTTGGCAATACTGGTCACTTCGGAGCAAAAGGTACGGGTCGCTTGGGAACTCCAGGTTTGTTAGGAGTGTCTGAAGCTCGGGGGTTTCCTTGACAATGCGCTCTTTTGCGGCTATGACATCGGGAAAGTCGATGTCCAAGAACTTTACCCCCTGGCAGTGTTGTGCGTGGCGAGACAAGCATTTCCAGGGAAGAGCATCGCTTGGATAGAGTCAGCACAAGAATATGACTGGCCGAGATCAAAACACATGCCTTCCACAGCCCAGGTTAACCACAACCTTGGGTTTTGATGACGGACGTTTCAGAAACGTACTGACCGTGCTCTCGATCAGGTGCATTCGAAGATAGTAGCCACGGTTAATAAGAGGGGCCCGCCTCTGGAATTTCTTGACAAAATAGCGATAGTAATGAGCCTCATCAGGGAAGTAAATGCGTTCTACGCTTCTCTTCGAGATGATGCTACTATTGTTTGTCTAGCCCGGTAGAGTTAGCTGTGACGGACAGGTGATGCAAAGATGTTGAGAGATGCGTACAGCCATGACAAGGTCATCTCGACTCTTAGAAGAAATAGCAGGCATTTTTATGGTAAGGAAGAGAGGATGCATATGTTATGGTTCATTTCTGCACGAGTGACATGTTCAGTTTGCTGCACGCTCTTGTCACTTTAGGATTTTACATCCGCTAGCACGAGCACACCTACTGTGGGTCTGGATATAGCTGCTTAACTGCATATTCCAATACTAGATAGCCCCGCGCCCAACCCTTCCTTCCAATTACGTCGTTACTTTTCATCCGGTAGCATCTTTTTTCTGGGCCTGCTCGCCTCTACCTTCTTTGCGCCCTTCGTCGTGGATAACATTGCAAATCGCCTGGTCTGCCAGAGCCTCGGGGATCTCGGTCGTCTTATACCACCCCTTCACGGCTCCGGTGGCTCTTCCCCTGTCGCGATCATGTCGGCCCCTGCTCTCAACTATGTGACGTTCAACCAGGACCACAGCTGCCTGGCAGTTGGCACGTCCAAGGGTTTCCGCATATACCACACTGATCCCTTCTCCAAAATTTTCAGCAGTGACGATGGAAGCGTTTCTATTATCGAGATGCTATTTTCGACGTCGCTTGTGGCCATGGTCCTGTCTCCTAGGCACCTAGTTATCCAAAACACAAAGGTTCGTTGTCCGTTAGGAATCCGTTAGGAATGTGGCATGGCAGCACGGGAAGTGCATGGGGAGGGAGACACAAGGAGGCCTTGGCCTTGAGATAGCATGAATGCTGACAGCTGCTTATAGAGAGCATCAGTGATATGCGAGCTCACCTTCCCCTCGGCGGTGCTCGCAGTCCGCCTCAACCGCAAACGCCTTGCCGTTGTCCTTGAAGACGAGATCTATCTGTACGATATTGCCAACATGAGCCTCCTCTACACCATTGCTACATCTCCGAACCCAAACGCAATCTGCAGCCTCTCGCCGTCGTCTGAGAACTGTTACATTGCTTATCCTCTTCCCAAGCCCCGGGAGGACCGAGACGAGAAGCGTCCATCGCACGCCCCTCCCCTCTCGGCCTATGTTGCGCCGACATCCGGCGAGGTGCTCATATTCGACACCATCACTCTCAAGGCTGTCAATGTTATCGAGGCCCACCGCTCTCCCTTGTGCTGCATTTCCATAAACAGCGACGGCACCCTCTTGGCGACGGCATCCGAGACCGGCACCATCATCCGCGTTTTTGGGGTACCAAAGGGCCAAAAACTGTACCAATTCCGCCGTGGCACCTACCCTTCAACAATATACAGCATGTCTTTCAATGTCGATTCCACATTCCTGTGCGTCTCATCAGCATCTGATACCGTGCATATCTTCCGTCTTGGAGGCTCCCAGGGGGCACCTGCGGTGGTGGGCAGCTCTACAAATGGCCCATCTAGCACTGGTACCATCGACTCGGGCTCTCCACGCCAAGACCGGTGGGTCCGGTCTCGAAGCCATGACAGTCTGAATGAGTCTCTTAGCAGTGCGACTGGTTCGCCGCGCAGCGATGCCGCGGACTTGGCATCGGGTCCCAGCCGGGATGGCGGCACACTCGCCCAAAGAAGACAGAGCGGGTCATTTAGCACTATGCTGCGGAGGTCATCCCAGATTATGGGTCGTAGTGTGGCTGGTGTTGTGGGATCCTACCTTCCCCAGACAGTAACAGAAATATGGGAGCCACTTCGAGACTTTGCCTACATCAAGATCCCGAAGGTAGGAACCAGCACGTCGCCAAATTCCGGTGCTGTAAGCTCACCTCCCAACCATGTGAGCAGCGGGTTGGGATATTCTGGCGGACCACTTCGAAGTGTCGTGGCAATGAGCAGCAATAGTCCTCAGATCATGGTCGTCACTAGCGACGGGAGCTTCAACGTGTTCAACGTTGACATGACGCATGGCGGAGAGGGCTATTTGGCCAAACAGTTTTCGTACGTTTCCTCATAACAGATCCCGTCCTCATCTATCGTGGGCTTTCAAGGAGCCTGGAAAACAACTAACTTGCTTTAGAATTCTTGATGGTGACGACAGGCTGGATGCTTCTTCGTATGGTCCTTGACTGGGAGACGCACACTTTGGTGGTGGGTGCCGTATTTTATGTTGATTTCTATCTTGTTAAACCGCCCTATTGTGAAGTAATACGGCACGGTCCTATCTCCTTGGGAATTCTCGTCTGCATTGAAAAGGCGTTAATTAGGATGGTTTCGTCTTGATTTGGCCTGGGTTTGGTGTTATCTTTGTCATCTGTTATTTCGTTCTTCAATTGTCAAATATTGTCTTTTTTTTCGTGACAGCAGATGTAACTACCTATTCGAAGAGGAAGCCCTGCTGATTTCTAGCAGAAATGCTCGCATATCGCACATAACTGGGTATGTTTTGCAGATAGTATATCACCGTCTGTTCTCCATCAGTTATTCAATCTCGTCTGTCTCCTGGGTCTATTTCCATCACACAACCCGTCGTGCCGTAACCCCCGGTATCACAGCGCCAAATATCCTTCTCCCCTGTCATAAGATACATTCATGTCATAGCCCAACCGCCACGTCCCAGTCCGAACATAGAAAGAAAATCATACAAATAACAGTAAACGAAAGAAAGCTCATCGCACCGTGACAACATAACCAAAGAAGCGTATAGCTAATCCCAGTCCGAAGCACATGGTCTCGTCCGTAGCACCTACTACTCCCTTTCCCTTCGGCTTGCTCCCAAATAAATTACCGCACATACGGCTGATTCATCAAGGCCACTTCACGAGCTATTTCGCCCCATTCAAGCTCTCTCTTGATACCTATGTTTGCCTCCTGTTGCAATATCCCTTCCCATTTCAGCAGTTCGTATGCAAAGCGCAGATGCGGTTGGATGATGACGTTCAAACGGCGGGCTCGCACAAAGCAGTATGCTTGAGGAAACGAAAGTTTCATCGACCGCATCACCTCTGCAATACAAATGGTGGCACTTCGGGAAACACCGACCCGGCAGTGGACAAGGGTGGCCGTGCCATTCCGGCGCCCGCGCTCTAGATAGCAAATATCAAGTCAGCATATGCCGAGATAATCGTGCAGCAGGCAGCTTACCAATGAAACTGAGACATCGACCAAACTCTTCTTGCAGAGGATCGATTCCGTTGTCTTGGACGCCCTGGACAACGCAGACATTTTCTTCTCCCCATTCCTCCAGCTCGCCGTCTCGCCACATGGCCATCTCGCCTACACTAAGAATTTGGTTGATGCCTAGAGCCTTCAAAAGCCCCGGGTTGTTTGCGTGGTTGATGTTCCCCAGATACATGTAGTCTAGAACACGACTTGGGAATGATCCATCTAATTCCGAGAACCACCTAGGCTCGTCTTGGATCATGGTGGTGATAACCTCCGGGCTCTTGTTTGCACATGCGGGTGACTCGGCGAGAAGGCGCCGCGCCAAGGCAGTCAGCAGCGCCACATCGGTCGGGTAAGCAAAAAAGTTACGTCCCATACTCGTATGGAGGTTTAGCCATGCGTCAGGTATGGGCCGACCAGTGCTATAGCTGAAATAGGCAATCCCCAGCAGGCTCGACTCCGTGTATCCATCTGCACAATGTATGAGAATTCTTCGGGAGCGGAAATGGGATGCCCCAGAAAAATGATTGGGAGCGTCGGGCATGACTGTATCCCCGGACCCAACACTGTCTTCCTCTGATTCGGACACGGCAGATGGCGGTGCCAGACAAATTCCGTGCGCTAGGTGGTGAATCCACTTGCAGGTTTCCAGAATGGCATCTGCCTCGACCTGCGACCATGTCGGAGGTAGGATGGTGCCAGAGGAAGGGAAATCCAAATAGATCTTGTGGTTGGTCTGGACCCCATTCTCTGTCAGGGCACGCAAGGCGCGGGGGTTGAGATGTCCGATATCGCTACACTCAATCAACACATCAAAAGGTTTCTCGTCTTCACTGTTTGGTTCTGGGGTGGGACCAAGCCACACATTGTGGGCAATCTCAGAAGCCATGGTCATGTTATACATCTCTTTTCTCTCTTGGTGAAAGAAGTCAATGACGTTTCCGGTGAGGCGACCGTTAGAGTCGACAGCAATGATGTCTGGACAAGACTCTTCGAAGACCGAGAAAGAGCTTGTGCATCTGAAGGTGTTATACACAGGAAGTGCGTGGCCCTCAAGGACATGATTCTCTCTCCACCGCCGTTGAGCAGCGGCAATTTCCCAGCCCAGCCGCTCGGCATCGGCTTCGTTGTCGCCGTAGACGATGATGTCCGAGGTCATCGCTGTCTTGGCGGCTTGTATTTGGAAGTTCCTCACAGAAAAGCCTTGCTTGGGATCAGCTTCGACAAACTCGGCGGTCGGTCCTGATTCCATGAATTCGTTAGGGGCGATGGCGCCTTTTAACCGAGCCTTGTGTAATTCACCATCGGCCTTGACAATGGTGACTCCCCGCAAGCACGAGGGCGTTTTCCTGAAGGGCCACCGCCGTTGTGCAAAAAAGGCTTGTTGTATGTGGTTGCCAGGGTGCAGGCCGTGAAACCAAGGAAAGACGAGAGATGGGTCGGGCAGCGGCTGTCGGGACACAAAATCCAAAGCAGCAGCTACACCCTCGGCCTCGATGCTATAGAGAACTAGGTTTCCATTCTCGGAGTGAGGATATCGATCAGGAGGGAACAAGAGGGACTGTTGGACACAGTTATTACTCATACCAGACAAGGAAGAGGGGGTAGCGGTGGTATTGGCGACGGCGGGAGGAGGTCCAGGAGGGCATATAGGGAGGTGCTTGTTTGGTAAGGGTTGAGACGTAGGAGATTGCGCTGGTTGACTGTTCCCAGAGTCCATATCCAGGCTGATGGCCGAGGGCAAGGACGCGATACCCGAAGAGGTGCAGTGCGAAACCACCGGCCGCGTCAAGGCGATCGTGGCCATAGTGATGCAGATCGAAGTATTAGGACTCGAATAAATGCGGCCGATAGAGGGAAGTTGATCAACAGAGAAAAAAGGACGAGATAGGCGTCGACGGCAGGAAGCGGAGAATGTAAATGTATCATTTGCTTGTCTGTTTCCCGAGTAAGCGTTTGGATTAATTGCCTTGCTACAATCCTGTTGTCGTGTGTTGTGTTCTTGGATAAGGAGATCTAATGCAAGGAGAGGCAAAGATGCACGCCACGCAATCGGTAGCTGAAGTGGATGGCAAATTTACAACCCGGGCAATGAGCGATGCCCTGGGAAGAGATGCACGACGAGGCGATTGACAAAACACAGAAGAAAGATGAGAAGACATACGACTAGTCGGCCTGGCTCCTGGCGGGGAGGGGATCCTTATCGCGCATCCCTGTTAGAGAACGGGAAGGGTAAGACTCGGCGTCGGGGGAGATGGCGACTGATAAGACACAAGCAGCGGCGGTGACAACTGCAACGATGACGACAAGCACCAACTGCGAGAACGAAGATGAAGGACGTCACAGAGACGGCCGGTGACCACCGGGGGTATGGCACGATGATGGGAGGATATGAAACCGAATGGCAGTGAGCAGGGCAATGCTACGCAACCCGAAGCGCTGATGGGCGAAGAAGCTAGGGTGGAGTCATGCGTCGACTATGGTGAAGCTGTTGGGAAACAATTGGCACCGAGCAAGAGGCTTCAAAGTGCCAGAAGCCGTAAATAGACAAGAGGAAGAAGAAGTTAAAGTAAAGGGAAAAAAGCCCTGACTTCATAGTATAGCAAATGATTAGACTGGCGGAGAGCTTGCACGGACAATGGAGTGTGTGAGGAAACATGGAGAGATGGCAGGGACCACTTCTACAGGACACACGCGAGACGACAGACGGGATGGGACAATCCTACATCGATGTGATAAGAAAGTCAAGCAACTGCGGACGAATCAGCGCACAGGACACCTGAGCTGTGCATGGTTGTTGGCTACGAGATGGACTGAGTGGGGCAGGCCATCATACCAATGATATTTACGGGGCCACACTCCAACATGAAGCCCCGCTTCTTAGGCGGTTAATTGCTGCGTTTGTCAGCACCCGTGTATTCACAATTCATATCTAACTTCATACATTCTGCCCGGTGTCGGCCATCGACAAAGGCGTGATAACACCATTATCATAATTATAATTATATCAACACGTTTGCCATTTACAACACTTTCAGAAGTCTCAATAGTAGATTCAGAGACATTAGATATCTAGTCTACACGCAGCCAAAAGTCGTACCGGAATTCGGAATATGACTTATCCTCCCCCAAAATTGAGCAAGAGAGAATGCATTTCTTCGATGCTGACTCAATAAGAGTTCTTTCTTCTGCAAGACATAAAAGAGTACTGTTCAAAGAAAGTGACTTCCTGTAGACGCTCAACACTAAAAATTTCATATGATGCAACCAAACATAAAGGAAATGGCAAGTCCAAGAAAGAACAGAGAAGCGGAAACGAGACGAAAGGCCATAATACAGACACCGATCCTTAATATAACGCTTTTCAAATGAACGTGGAGCTGCATATTTTATCGGCGGTCAAAAATATTTGCGCCAGCAGTCACCTTGCCCGCGTCCGGATGCGCTTCACCGGGTTGCTCCTCTTTGCTGGTGCCGTACAGGCCGTTTGTGACTATGTAGTCAATAACCTAAGCTGTTAGTATGTTTTACCATGGATCTCTGCGACTGAGATAGCGACATACCGGGTTGGGTACAAAGTACCGCACGCTCATTTTCTTGTGCAGAAAAAGTCGCACCTTTGTCGACGACAAGTCTATTGGCACACCTTGAGGGATCACTGAGATGTGGTCTGTCCACTTGCTCAACGCCTCTTTAGCCTCTTCAAGATCGGTCCCGTGTCGCTCTACCACATAAAGTCCGCCCTCGCCTAGAATCCGGTCCAAATCGTCTGGGCTCCACAAGCCCGGTGTGCTCATGGACTGCATCAGATCGGCACCACACAGCAAGGCCACTCGGGCCGGTCGCCGCAGCTGGCCCCGTGAGTCGGTGATGCCACCCTGAATCTCATTGATCTCGCGACGGAAATGATCGAGGACCTGCGCTGTGGGTGCATATCGCGGCTGAAGAGCCTCCCACCTGTCAACCATGACGCAGTTGGTAGTGTCCTCCACAGCCAGCTCGCACATGCGGACTCTGTAGCATATTAGATGGGTCAGCCTCGCTGAAATGCAGCAATTCAGCTCGAGAAAACCTACCTGTGCCTTGCCTCTGCTAGACCAGCCTTCTTATAGGCGTCTGCAATTTGTTATATCGGTCAGTTACGATATCACCGTACACAATAAGAGGCTTTAGGACAGGACATACCGGATACTGGTGACAGGTACATGCCTACAACCTCATAGCTATCCTCGACCATACGTACCCAGTCAAAAGCCATTTCGCACATTCGCAAGTCTGTACTCGGGGTTGTATTAGTGGTTTTCATATTGTATATCATTTGATGAGAGATTCTCACGCATAATGGTAATTGGGCTGCAGAAAAAGGAAAATATTAGTTAGCATAGGCTTGGTTTGCTGCAGAGGGTACTGCCACAAAGAGGTATTGAAGGCCTAGCAAACCTGAACGAGCCACAAACCACCAACACCAAGGGAATTTTGTTTGGATCCTGGAGCATGCGAAGCCTGTGGGTAGGAAATTGGTAGGTTTCAAGGGATAAGACACCGTCAGGGTGTACCAGTGGTTGTCGTGACTGGTCTTGTGGCTGTCCTGGTGACTGTTGCTGCAGCTGATGCAGGAGTGGCTGCTGGGAGCCGTTATCGGTGGACATGGCCTGCATAGTAGGAGTACAAAAAGGAGAGTCGCGCGCAATGGCAACAGTGAACCAGTATGAATGCCAGAAGTGGCGTGCGCTGTTGCTTATTAGGATGTTGTAAAGCCGATGGTCGAGGAGGGAACGAACGGCGATGGCGATGACGAGCGATTTTGTATCTTGTATTTTTAGTTTTATTTTGAATTTATTTTTATTGTTTTGCGGGAGGGGATTTTGCAATGAAAAATCGCCGCAGGTGTCGGGCGGGGCTGGGAAACCGGAAAATACGCAATCGATGGGGGGGGGCGGATGAGAAATACAGTTATGTTTAAGTAATCGAGGTCACCTGCAAAAGAGGCAACAGACAGCAAGGCTGCTCGGTGGCTGATTGAAGGTCGGACTGGAAGACGAGTCGAGCTTCTTCTCTGGGAACGTGCTAATTTCGATTGACAAATTGTTAAGGGAGAAGGAAGAAGAGAAGAAAGGGGCAGAGCAAGAACCAGATGCAACTTATCTGCAATAAATTTGGACTTTCAGGGTCCCAGTTCTGATCTACTTTGGAGGGGGGGGGGTTCATTGGCGTGATTACGAGCCTATTCGGAGCAAAGGCGCAGTGCAATCCTGAGTAAGGCTACTAGACACAGGCTCCACTTTTGGCCTAAGGCATCGGAATTTCTTCTTAAGATCCTAGCCAGCAAGCCCGAGACTAGTCCGGTCCGCTTCTACGCACGACAACCCGCAACCATGAGGCCGTCCTTGGAAGAGCATACTGTCGCTAGTCCTCGTCACCTCACGGTGCGTGGCCTCGCCGTCGGCTTGGCCGTAGGCCTAGTCATTTGCTGTTCAAACATGTACTTTGGGCTGCAGACGGGCTTTGTCAGCACCATGTCGCTGCCTTCCAGTCTGCTGGGCTTTGGGATTTTCAGGGCCGTTGCACGTCATCTATCATACCCATTCTCACCTGTCGAGAATGTCTTGGTACAGTCAGTTGCCGGTAGCATGGCCATTGCTCCTCTGGGATCTGGCTTCGTCGGCGTTCTACCAGCCCTGAACTATCTGCTCAACCCGGATGAGCAGGGTCCCATTAACCTGTCGCTTATGAAAATGATAGTGTGGTCTTTGGGACTCTGTTATTTCGGCGTCTTGTTTGCTGTGCCTCTGTGCGTCTGTCTTGCTTCTTTAATATTTTGTCCTCTCAACTAATGGCTCCAGTCGTCGTCAAGTTATCATTCGAGAGAAACTCAAGTTTCCTAGTGGCTTCAGCACGGCCGTACTGATTGGGATTCTCCATGGAAGAAAAAAAAGTCTCGCAACCGGGAAGATTCCTTCTGAATTTGCCAGCCTGGCTGCCGAAGAAGCCGACGCTGCACCCGGATCGACTGTGGATGGCGAAGCTGATCCTTCGGAATATGAGATTCGCCGCCGTGAGGAGTGGCGGTCAAACCTGAAATTACTCCTAGTGTGTTTCTTCATTTCAGGCCTGTTCACTCTTGCCACCTACTTCTTCCCTATCATCCGGAACCTCCCCGTCTTTGGCTCTGTTGCCGCCCATACATGGCTCTGGACTTTCAACCCCAGTCTCGCATACATTGGTCAAGGCGTTATCATGGGACCGGCTACTACTATGCATATGTTGATTGGTGCCTTTGCTGGTTGGGCCATCCTGTCGCCTCTTGCAAAGTATCGTGGTTGGGCTCCCGGTCCTATTGACGACTGGGAGAATGGAAGCAAAGGCTGGATTGTGTGGGTCTCCATTGCCATCATGCTCGCAGATGGCATTGTCAGCCTGGGACATATATCTATTCGTTCGGCTATCCAGTATTGGCCTCAGGTCCATACCGCCATTTTCAATAGTCTTCCACAGACCTTTGCCACCGCTGTGCTAGGCAAGCAACGGCCAGCCGGCTATACAGCTGTCACCGACACGGAAGTTCTACCGGACTCCAGCGCCATGACTCTGCCATCCAGCCCCCTGTCTGACTTTGCGATGCCCGTCTCAAGTCGCGATGATGAAATCGAGGACTCTGATGCTGGGGGAGATCAACCTGAACAAGATGCCCCTCCAGAGCAGCAGATCGGTGCTAAGATTGTCTCCATCGGCCTAGTGGTTTCCATTCTCTTCTGCATTGCCTGTATACGTATTGCCTTTGGTGCCATGGTCCCACTTTACGCAACCTGCACTGCTGTTTTCATGGCCCTCATTCTGAGTATCATGGGTGTCAGAGCTCTGGGAGAGGTGAGCTTATGACTTCTTATTTTCTCGTTCTTGCTAACGGTGCAATCCAGACCGACTTAAACCCCGTGTCGGGTATCTCCAAGTTGACGCAGTTGTTTTTTGCCCTGGTAGTACCCAAGTCAAACAAATACAGCGTTCTGATAAACTTGATCGCTGGGGCTGTGTCCGAAGCTGTACGTCATCTTACTCTTGATCAGGCCAGTGCCTTAGAGACCGTTGGATACTGATTTCCATTATTGCCAACACAGGGAGCTCTTCAAGCTGGTGAGCTCATGCAAGATCTGAAAACTGGTCACCTCCTTGGGGCCGCACCAAGTGCCCAATTCTGGGGCCAGGTAATAGGTACCAGTGTTGGTGCCGTTGCTAGTGCATTTTTGTACCGGCTGTATACTTCGTAAGTTTCTAGTTAATGTCGCCTCCTCCCGCGATTCTGGCTCCCAAATGATGATTTAACTACTGACCAGGATTAGTGCCTACATGATCCCATCTGATCTCTTTCAGATCCCGACGGGCTATGTTTGGATATTTACTGCTCGTCTGGTGACCGGTAAAGGTCTGCCGACTATGGCCGGCGAGTGGGCATTAGGTGCTGCCATTCTATTCGGCGTTGTAACCCTGGTGAGGATACACTCGGCTGATAAAAGCTGGCATGCTTACATCCCGGGTGGCATTGCTGTTGCCGTTGGTATGCTTGCCCTTCCTGTGTCTTAATCTGAGGCAGAATTCCTAACAGTAAAATAGGAATGTATAACGTGCCATCTTTCACACTCGCCCGAAGCGTCGGCGGCCTGATTTCTTTATACTGGAGACTTTCGGGCCGTGATGAAACGAATGCTATCGTACTTGCATCGGTATGTTTCCTCAGTCTGTGTGCCCCAAGAGTTGCCTCCGTTACATACTAATTCAGCAAACTAGGGCTTCATCCTTGGCGAAGGCTTTTTGAGTATTGCCAACCTCGTCATGCAAAGCGCCGGCGTGCCGCATATGTAAATAGTCGACTGGTCGGAAAATTAGATATCTTAGGCAATCACATGTAAATGCGGCTTGTAAGTGTACGTAGACTTTGCAATTACACCAATAACGAAAGGCGATGAGGATAGAGTTTCTTCTTTGTGGATTGCTCATTTCAGCGCCCATGATTGCCGTTGTTTGCCACTCTTCGCAGAATCTTCTGTTGGGCCTTGTATCCACGATGCCTCCAAAGTCAAACCACGTGGGTTGTCTGAAGGGATAGAAAACAAAATATTGCCTGATAGCTCGCGGTTCTCAGTCGATGCCAACCGATCCAGCCGCGACTTGATAAGTAGCAAGCACTGTCTCCAATGCGTTTCCGGCGAGAACGGCCCTGTAGAAAATGCGACACGATTCTTACTAGCAGCAACCCAACCCTGCGCGGTCGTTTCGACGGGGGAGATCTGTTCATCCCTCGATGTGCCGAAATATATATCAAACCAGACAAGGAACCCGTCCAGAGAATCCGCATCCGTTGACAACACAGTCTCCCAGCTAGCGCTGAAGACAAGGTCTTCGACCGTTACCCGGTGCAAATCGAGGTACCGAAACATATATGGATTGCCACAAATGCTCTTCTCGGGTGTCACCAACACGCGCACGTCATCGTAAATTCCCTCTTGCATCGCCTTCATGTCGAACCCGTAAATGTCTCTCCAGAATGTTATGTTATCACAGATATATTCGGAATCGCAGACCGGCGCGATCCATAGGGAAGCGTGACTCGGCACCAGTAAACCATCAGGCTTGAGATACTTATCGCGGGCAAAGAGGACGCTGGGCAGCATGGCCTCGAACAAGAGGCCATAGCCCATCCACTCGCTCACGATAATATCAACCTTGTCAACAGGTAGATTCGTGTCTTCAATCATGCCCTTGAGACATGTGATTTGTCCACCCAGGTCGTTGTTGAAGATATTCTCGCGGGCCTTGTCGATAATATCAGATCGGTCAACGGCAATGACCAGTTTGGCGCCCGCTTTCGCGCAGAACATGCTCAGAATTCCTGCCACACAACGTCAGAGCCGAAGCAATACTCGCCAAGTGTCAGCACTCAATCCGCCAGGGGACTGGCAGAGGTGAAGAGCATAGAAAATAGCACAAACCTGTGCCACAGCCGATATCAAGTACCGTCTTCCCTGCGAAGAGATGCTTGTTCTCGTAGATAAAGTCACGGTATGCGTTTGTGCGCACTGCATCTTTCAACATGGTTTCGTGGATATCTAAACACAGGGAGTAGTCGTCAGTAGACAGCCTCAAATGATGAGCTGCCTCAGGATTACCCAAGACGGTGCATACGTACCATTGTGGGCGTACGACTCGAAATAATAGTCGGGGCTACTCTTGACCCCCGTACCGTCGCCTTTCGAAGGAGGGCAACAGTTTTGGTCCTCCTCTTGTTTAGCGTCAACTCCCCAGCGTTGGTCAAGAGTCTGTTGGACGGCAAGTCGGTAGTTTTCGAACTGTTTCGTTAGGCTATCCAACTCAGACACAAGTTCCTCATTCCTCCGCTGAACTTCGCTAGACATGGTTGTACTGTTGACGGGATTTTCTGCTCCCCCATTGTCCTCATGGATTGTTGTATCCTGAAAGTTCTGCCGGTCCGGGGTGGGGAGGCTATCCAGTGAGAATATGAGGGCATCATTGTCCAGTACTGGCTTGAGATACCGGTCTTGGTCAATGTCAGTCGCAGACAGGTCTTCCGAGATCGGTAAACCCTCATGCACACGCAGGCGAACTGAAGGTCAGTGTACGTTTCTTGCTGGATAACAGCTTATCCACAGTAATAACGTACTGAAATTGATAAGTTTGACGCTGCCATAAAAGTCCAGGCCTAGCCGGTCTCTAACTGAAAGAAAATCGAATCCGTGCTTATCCTTACAATAAGCTAGCATTGATGCAGCATCAGGGAAGACATGGTCGTCAAACAGCGAGGTGACTGCCTGGACTTCCTCGTCGTCATTCGGGTTCTCATCAACCCACCCCTCTTCGTCTGAAGAACCAGAGCTGCTCTGGCTTTCATGGTCAGGCATGTTGCTGGCGGCGTGAGGAAATGCCGTAATGTCTTTTGACAAGGGCTGTCTTGTTGGTGGCTAAGTAACCTTCAGAACGATTAAATTAAGTTGCCTGGTGTAAATTTTTATTCTGCATTTTAATTTCGTTGGGGCTTGTGCCTCTAGCGCCTAACACGAATCCTACACCGCTAGCGACTCAGATGCTACTTTATTCCAACATGAACCGCTAAAACCTATACGTGATGAGATATCCGCTACTCTTGCCTTTCAGTCCACATCGTCATCGGCGTCTTCTTCGTGGCCGCCGTCTTCCTCTTCGCCCTCATCGTCCGAGATTTGCTCCCCTAACTTCCTTAAGTGTGCCTGCAGTAGCGTTATTAGTTGTAATCATTCTCTGCTCGCCAAGCCGCGGGCACTTAAACTTACTTTGTAGCCTGCTGCTTTTTCCTCCAGGTCGGCAAAGACCATCAGCAAATCGTCCAACTCGGCCTGCGTTGCGTTCTTTTCTTCTCGACTCCGTGCAAGGAGAGCCTCCACCTGTGCGTGGTATGTCAGATAAATGAACAAACCGATGCCTAATGCTGTAATGAGAGGTCTGTCGGCAGTCGCCACCTCACCTTCCGTGTGTCCTTGTCCGCAGAATCCAATTTATTTTCAGTCTCGCGGTATTGTGCCTCGGCAGTCTCCAGAGCCTCCCTGAGTTCTGCAGCTTCGCTTTCCGCCGCTGCAAGTTTTACCTCCAGGTCCATTGACCTACTCTCTGCATTAGCTGCGGAGGCCTTCATATCGGTGATTTGCGTCTTAAACGTATCCCGAGCCGCCTGCAGTTCTTGCGCTTTGTTCTTGTGTGCCTAAATTTTGTGAGTCCAGGGCGCTCTGGTTGCAAGTCTCCTCTTCGGTATGAATGATGTACCTTCAATAAATCCACCTCCAGCCTGCTGCTCGTTGCCCTAAGATCTGCTATCTCTGCCTCCGATCGACGCTGTATCCTTGCTACTTCCGCCTGGGTAGCCCTTTGGGCTTGGTCCATTTGACGCTGCATGTCACTCCTTACTTTCTGGTGCTCTGCACGGGTTTGTCTTTGCCCCGGGTTAGTTGCCATCTGTAGGAATACTGTAGCCTGGTCACTTACCGCAGCTCCTCTTCATGCCTCCTTATTAACAACTCCTGCTCGCTCTTAATCCTGGAAAGGTCCGAAACAGTGGCCTCCTTGGTCTGTCTGTGGTCCGCTCGTTCTTGCCCAAGCGCATTTTCGAGGGACGATATTCTCTTCTGGGCTTCCCGCAGTTCGCGTTCCCTTTCTTCAATTTCGGCACGGAGCGAGTCCACTAGATCTCGAGAAATTCCTTGTTGAACCCCGTTGGTCACAACTGATATCTCCATTCCCGGATCCCTGTCGATGGCTCGGAGCAATCGGCTGTAGTTGTCCTTAAAAAAACTCACAAAAGCAGCATCAAAGAACACATCGGGAAGCTTTACGCCTGCTAGGGGATTCAGCTTTTGCGGTGTGACTTCGAAATCCCGGAGCCACGAGCAGGCCCTGAGCTTGCCGAGCCTGTCGATGTACCGGTCACGACCCATTCTTCCAGTCAACACTTCATGTAGTTTTTGCCGTGGAATCGGCGAGTCTTTTGTTGAAAACTCGTAGAGGACGCCAAGCAGCAAAGCACACAGTCCCTGTGTGATAGTTTCGCTGCTTGCGTTTTTCACGACGGCCTGTATCAACCCCTGCACATTGCTTCCCTCAGCCAGGAAGTCGTTCACGCCACCAAGATCCTCGAATAGCCAGCATTGTAGTAGCATCAAGTATCCGATCACGATCCGCTGGTCATCTCCTCGGTTCAAGCTGCCAAGAAGGTGCGCAGCAATAGTTTGAATGCTCGTCACCACCTCCTCGCCACTAGCCTCGTCACCCTCCATAACAGCCATCGCTAATGCTTTTGCCTTCGGGTTCTCGTACACCAAATGGAGCATAATAACGGCAGCAAACCAATGCCTGTAGGGATCATTGGATGGCGAAGCCGAGGGCGGTCGGAGGAGTGTTGTCAAGACATTAGCCGTCTCGTCCGCGCCTGAATTGTGTCCGTCAATGGCTCGCTGTAGAAAATGCATGCGCACAACTTCGTGATTCGAAAAATAGGCCGTCAAACATTCACACGCAGCCATCCTCACATCGAAGAGCTGTGGTGCATGGGAGCCTAGCGTTAGATCCAGTAATCCATCGATAACATATACCTCTCCATGGACTCCATTCGTTTCAGAGTCCTTGTTGTCGCTCGCGGTAGTGAGACTTTCTAGTGGTGATGGGACGCGAAGCTGGGCAAAATTTTCCTGAAGGATCGAGTTGTTCCGTATGATGGCAGCACAAGTTGCAAGGGCCTGTACCGCCAATCTAAATCAGCACCACCCGGAACAGAAGTGAGCGCACATGCTCGACAAGCTTACCTCGGCACGAATCTGGACCTCAAAGACATTGTTGAAGGAAAGTTGCAAGGCGTGATATAGCACACCGTGTCGCCAAAATTCAGCCTGGTTCTGAACCGTACCAACTGCACCTGAGACAAGAAACAGCCGGATCACAGCTAATAGGGCGTATATATTTCTGTTACGTTGGGCTTGGGCCCAGCCCGCCATCTCGTCCTCTGGCCGGCCAGAGGCACCGGCACCTTCGAGAAGCCGAGAAAGCTGCGCAGTGCCCAATGATTCACGAAACAATGTTTGGTTGTGCGAATTGAAACGCAAAAGGTTCGCTAAAAGAATCAGGCAGTCCTCGACGACACGTCCTCCTTCTGCTATGGCACCATCTTCCTCGATGATCTTGAATAACCGTTCGAACGCATTTTCAAATGCAACGAGCTTTTGTATTTCCGAAGACGTCGGCGTGAGGTAGGTCAGCAGTGCAATAGCTTCGTTGCGTATGACATCTCGTGTGTCATCTAGGATAGTGACAACCCGCGAGATACCCAGCGGTGCGGTGAATATGCATTCTTCTGTTCGATCGGGTCGAGCCGCCAGAATAGCGGAAAGAAGCTGCAATGAATACAGTCTCGAGTAAAAGTCGCTGGTCTCGAGAAAATCCAAAAGAAGAGTGATGTTCTCCAGCCTCTGTGTGAATTCGTCAGCCAGCCACAGAGCTATCTCCTCTGAAGCTTCTGGGCTGTCTTCGTTGGGGTTAAAGAGCATCAACAATGTCTCGAGAACGACCTTAACGGTGTCGACGTCCTCGCCATCTTTCGACAAGCTTCCGATTAAGCTCCGGAGAGCTCCTGAGGAAACTGACGCCGGGTATTCTTTTGCGAAACTCCTGAGGCCAAGAATGGCGGCACGCCGGTCCTCAAGCAAGGTAGCCGAGCTTAACCGGCCGCTTAACACAGATATTGTGTCTCCAACCGACTGTTTGGCCGGAGCGGCCGCGATAGAGAACATTTCCGTTTCGGTAAGGTCGTTGTTAGAAGAGTTGCCATGGGGCAAGTCGAGCTGGCTTTTCTCTTCTGGATTCGTGATTCTTACAACTTCCCTCCCATTTCGATAACTATTGTAGTAGTCTCGTCGTTGTTAATTGTTGGTTCCATATCAGGCCCTCTCAAGTCGTGGTTGGGCTTGTCTTGTTGTTTTCTCTTCTCTCTCACCTACTGATTTTTAAAATCCAGCTTCCCTTGCACGAAAATCGCCCAAAAGATAGGGGAAGTGTATAGCAGCAGAGCTAAGATACATGTTTTACATAGTCTAAGCTTTACCCATAAACCCCGGTAATGTGATCCTGACACCTTGCTAATTGCTTTAATTCGGTAGTTACATAACGAAGTTCCTATTGATGAGTAATCATTTGATCCACAATAAACTTTGCAAGGCGCAAAGTCGCAACTTCACAACGCGTATCTTCGTTCTGTCTATCAAACCTGGCTCTTTCATTAAGCTCTCACACCCACCACGGAATGTGTACTTCCTCTGACACGCCGAGCCCGAACAAAAAATAGGCGCCGATATAGGACTGCCAAAAAGTAGGGTGCCCGTGAAGCACTTGTTTAACCTCTTTAGCTTTCGAAAGAGTCGACATCAACCTAGGCTCCAGCGCAGCAGTTCAAACATCAACGTCTTTCTCGTTAGTTTCGCAAACTATTCATGTGTTTAGGCACGTTGAATAGTAGTTTCAAGCAAACCAACAACGGCGAAAATAAGCCAAACGTTGAGGTTGCACATTTGTCAAGATGGGTATCCCTGCTGCGTTCCGATGGCTTTCCAACAAGTACCCGAAGATCATTTCCCCCGTGATAGAGCAGTTGCCACAAACTGTGGAAGACGGCATCGTCGTCCCCGTGGACACAACCGGGCCAAATCCAAACGGCGAAGAGTTTGACAACCTTTATCTCGATATGAACGGCATCGTTCATCCTTGTTCACACCCTGAAGATCGTCCACCACCCAAGGATGAGGAAGAGATGATGCTCGAAATCTTCCGATACACAGATCGTGTTGTCAACATGGTTCGGCCTCGAAAGCTTTTGATGATTGCTGTCGGTACGTTTTCTTTTCAGAGTTTACCATAATTGTTCACCATCCAGATTCATGCTAATTTGGTTTAACAGATGGTGTTGCGCCCCGTGCCAAGATGAACCAACAACGCTCTAGGCGTTTCCGATCTGCTCAAGAGGCCAAGGAAAAGGAGGAAGACAAACAGGAACTCCTAAAACTTCTGAAACAACAGAACGGTGGCGTGCTTGCAAGTAGCACTCTCGAGTCCGTTGCGAAGAAGGCGTTCGACTCCAACTCCATTACGCCCGGGACTCCATTCATGGATATTCTTGCTGCAAGTCTGCGGTACTGGTGCGCCTATAAATTGAATACGGATCCTGGGTGGGCGAAAATGAAGATCATTATCTCAGATGCCAGCGTTCCTGGTGAGGGTGAGCACAAGATTATGTCCTTCGTTCGGACTCAACGCTCATCGCCTGATCACGACCCGAACACACGGCATGTGATATACGGTTTGGATGCCGATCTCATCATGCTCAGCCTTGCCACGCATGAGCCATATTTCCGTGTTCTTCGAGAAGACGTCTTCTTTCAAGACAGCAAAGCGAGGATGTGCAAACTCTGTGGCCAGAAGGGCCATGAGGCGAGTGCCTGTAGAGGTGAAGCCAAAGAGAAGGATGGCGAATTCGACGAGAAAGACAAAGAGCATCCGTTGAAGCCATTTATCTGGCTCCATGTTTCCGTTCTTCGGGAATATCTAGCTGTGGAGTTGGACGTCCCTGGATTACCCTTTCGCTGGGATTTGGAGAGAGTCATCGATGATTGGATTTTTCTCTGCTGCTTTGTGGGCAATGACTTCCTTCCCCATCTCCCTGCTCTCGAGATTCGCGAAAACGGCATCAACACCCTTACGGCTTTATGGAAGGACAACCTTCCATATATGAATGGCTATGTCACCAAGGATGGCCACGTTGACCTAGAACGTGCGCAGTTTATCATGAGTGGGTTGGCGAAACAAGAGGACGCTATTTTCAGACGAAGAAAACAACAGGAAGATCGGCGGGAAGAGAACGCTAAGCGGCGCAAATTCCAGGAGGGGAACAATGGTCGTGGCCCTCGGAGATCTGACGCCAAACAAGGGGGAGATCGCCGCTTTGCAGAGAGTGCGGCGGGATTGAATCTTCATCCTATTGCAAATTTCCCCACGTCAACACCCAAGAACATCACCCATGATACGGTTGTCAACCGTGGTGCTGTTCAGCAAGCAAACGTGGCAAATAAAAGTGCCGCTAGTGTTCTGAAGGACCAGCTCCAAAGTTACAGATCTCGAGCTACAGCCGGAACTGACATGCTGTCGATAGAAAATGGATCGTCTTCTGCTTTAGTTGGCGAGAACAATGCCGACGGTTCCAGTTCAAAGGATGAGCCGGCTCCATCTGCTCGGGGAAAGCGCAAGGCTGACTTGATGGAGCAAGGAAATGCCAGCACGCCGGGAAAGAGCAAGCCCGATATATCGGCTGCGGTTGAAGAATCAGTCGACACTGTACGGCTATGGGAAGAGGGATATGCTGACCGTTATTACGAGCAAAAGTTTCATGTGGACCCTAAGGACGTCGAGTTCCGCCATGGCGTCGCACGCTCTTATGTCGAGGGTTTAGCATGGGTACTTCTATACTACTTCCAAGGCTGCCCGTCGTGGGAGTGGTACTACCCGTATCATTACGCACCATTTGCTGCCGACTTCGTCGATCTTGGGAAGATACAGTTGAACTTTGAGCACGGACGGATTTCCAAGCCTTTTGAACAACTTATGAGTGTTCTTCCGGCGGCATCTAGGCACGCCATCCCTGAGGTGTTTCACGAACTCATGACAAGTGAAGACAGCGATATCATCGACTTTTATCCAGAAACGTTTGACATCGACCTGAACGGGAAGAAGTTTGCTTGGCAGGGTGTGGCATTGCTTCCATTCATTGATATGAAGCGTTTGCTTACAGCTGTGGAGAAGAAATATCCGCTTTTGAGCCCTGAAGACCAAGTTCGCAATGGACTTGGCAAGGTGGTCATGCTGCTGTCTGATGCCAATACGCAACTCTACGACGAAATCACGACCAGCTTCTATTCCAAGCGGCAGGGCTCCTCGTCGCTGAAACTCAACCCACGCACCAGTGATGGTCTTGCCGGGAACGTGGAGAAAATAGAGGATTATATTCCACACGGCTCTCTGGCATACCCTCTAGAGCGAAAAGCACTTCCCGACATCGAGTACGATAGGTCGCTTAGGTACGTTTGAGGGATTTTCACAACCCAATTTCAACAGCCCGATTTGCAGACCACTCACATGTATTTAATGGTAGTGTTGTCTACGAATTGCCTGCTATATCGCACAGCCATAAGTCCATGCTACTGCGTGGAGCAAAACTTCCCAAGCCGGTCCTTGATCGAAACGATAAGGAAGCGTTATTAGGGAAAGCTTCCAGGTCAGGCCGAAGCTATGGTGGCGCCCCATTGAACAACTCTTACAACAATCGATCTCGTTTTGGCAGTGGTGGAAGAAACCAGCCGATCAACTACGGTCCGGGCGGACAATATCCTCGACAAGGACGACCGGACCGGCCACCGGGGTATCCTCAGCATGGCCAAGACAGTAACAGGGGTTCGTATTCAGCGATCTCACCCTCATCTTGGACGCCGCCACCACCAGGGTATCCAGGGTTCGGTATGGGTCATCCTCCACCGCCGCCACCGGGTCAGTACAATAGCAGCCGGTATGACAATCAAAGCAGATGGAATCAGGGCCACTCTGGGACATACGCGCCGCCTCCGCCGCCACCGGCGGCCTATAATAATCAACCCCGGCCATATCAGGGATACGGCAACTCAGATCATCGGCGGGGTGGCAGTCGCTCTCGAGGATACCGTGACTCAAGAGATTATCGATGAGAAGAATTAATTTCGCCCATCTATTTGTCTCTGTGTACTTGACTGATGTACGCTGAGTCGGCCAAGGGGAAAGTCAGGAGAAGAAATCAGCTGAGGACAGCCACTGAAAGAGATGCTGTAACGCGGGATCGGTGACTTGGGTCTTCTGTAAAACGTATAATAGTGTAATAATACAGCGGCTACTGCGGGGAGAAATGCACCCCCGCCTAATTCAGGGTTCCGTTGCATGGTATCGTTATATGCCATATAGACGCACAGCTCCCACCATAGTTGAAACATTCGTAGCTCCGCAACATCACGCCCAAACACACGCGCATGGCAATTAAGGCGAACACACACCAGCCATTGGCAAAATCATTACCCAAGGGCACGCGAATTTGTACAGGTTGGTTCAATTTTGTTTCCCAAAGGAGAATCTTCTCTGCCCTTTTTCAGGGCTCTTCATGACCTCAGCCCCTCTTGAACTACCGTCTCTTTGCTTGACCTCTACTAACTGTCATGTCCTCAAGAAGGTCTACTATAAGCAATTACTCTAGGATCTCATCCTACGGAACGCCTGCGATTCCGAATCAGCAAACTTCTGCCGCCATGATACATCCTTGGAATCAATGATCCGAGCCTCAACCCATCAGCACTCTCCCGACTTGGGTCCCTCCAGCTCTTTGTGAAAATGAACGGTGACGCCGGCCTGGTAGGCTGCCTGGTTGACCGGCTTGCCACTAGGGTACTGTTTTGTTCGCTCTCCTCGGCACATGCCTTCTTGTGCCTCTGTCGACAGTCCCTCTTTCGCTAACGCCATACTTCTTGTTTCCACTTGCAGCTACCCCATCGAACTGGTGCCCATGGTGACAGCCTACTTCACGACGAAGTGGTAGTCATTACACGCACCACCCTTATAAAAGTCAGCGCCTCATCCATCATAATCGTTGTCGATACTCTATTGTCGCTCTTAGAGGATCTAGCTCGCCCATACCCGGGACATGTGGCATCCCACCCTCCCCATATACTGCTATCCGAGCTATATATTCTGAGTCTATTGGCCGATTGCTGCTCCAGCCACTGGAATAGCACATCCACAATCCAGTCAGAAGTTACAGAAAGCAATCAGCCAAGCCCGAAGAAGGCCACGTTCCCGTCGCCTGCCGTCCTCGAGGTATCCCTGGTGCGGCGTCTTTTCGAGGTTGTCAGGGTCTTTGTAAACCCCTTGCCAGAAGGCCATGTCCTACCCACAAAGTCGATCCTAGATGACAATGATGTCGACCGAATTGATGCAGCCAGCACCCCGGTGGATGGTCCTAAAACCCCGGTATCTGCTCGATCCGAAGATGTCATTAATACCCCCCAGGTGCTTGACTCCCACACATCAGAGATTATGGGTCACATCAAAGCCATAGTGGAATTTGTCACGGCATCCAACTGGGCAGCGTCCTTGGAGTATTTCAAGGGCATTATCTATAAAATCAGAACAACTGTGCAGTCTCAAGGCGCCCACACAACGAGCTCAACCGCCACTGACGAAGAGAGAGCCGCTCTCGTTGTTTTGCGCCTCGTGCCTTTTTTCTGGGTAAATAAAACTAGGCTTGGTCAGGTTATTCAGGAGGTGTGCTCGAGCTTCCTACATTTTCGAAAACCATTTCAGAATGCCATTGCCGTGTCGACGCCTCTCCTTATCACCAGATGGATTGATCGGTATCCACAAGAATTTGTTCAACTACATGTTCTCCATTTACGCGTCGAGGGAGGTCCGGAGACGCTGTTTGACATGACACATACGGTCGTGGACAATGCACGGAGAAAGAGCCAACTATATCCATTGCAGACGACCCTTCTCCTTCTTGTTCCAGACGTGTTCGAGGTTGCAAGCAACATGCGGGAAGCCAAAGGAGGTGGCATAGTTAAAAAGGTTGCTTTCCTAGAGAGCCTGCGGAAGATGCTGCGAAACCGCAATGAACAAGCTGCCTATTGCCTGGTAACTCTTCTTCGCGCCGCCCGGCATTTTGATGCTGAGGGAGACTCTGCTCTGATGAGTTACGCAATGGATGTGCAAGATGAGGTTCGAGATGCCATCTTTCGCAGGGTACCAGCCGGTTCAGACAGCGCTCTGCTTGACCAAGACCTCCTCACCGCCGCTTTTGTCAGCCTAACACATCTCAATTTTGAAATTTGTGTCGACTCTCTGGCAACAAATTGTCTTGCTCCGTCTGCGCCACAAAATTTCAAAATCTCTGTCATTCAAGCTTGCTCTCATTTTGCTAGACTGGAGGATACTGCAAAGTATGAGCCATTGTTCATGGCTGCATCGGCTTTTGTGCAGTTTCATATGAGGGTGAGCGGCATAGCCTTTTTACAAATTATCTGGGTCAACAATCAAAGTACAGGATATCAATGCTAACGCATTCATTTTACCCAGGCCATGTCTTCTCAGCTGACCACTGCTTACTTGGTCAATTCTTCCCAGGAGAAGTCTGCCGACTTTGGCCAGTCGATCACTATGACATGCAATATCCTCGACTTCCTAAATGCAGCGCCCCTGACATTGTTCCGAGGTGCACCAAGCGCCCCGGAAGATCGGGACAGGTTCTTCCAAGATAACCTGGAGTCGTTCATCTACTGCATGGTTGTTTCCGACGAATCCGTGAGGCGATTAGCTGTTGGTGTTGCGCCACGCCTGTTTGCGGATGAGTCTATTCTGCAATACAGGCAAACGTCGGGTCTTGCAACGCAGAAATTCAATACCGCCTTTTGGAAATTAACGTATGTGCTTCGTTTTGGCCAATATTTCCATAATCCACGCCCGGCCTTTTGCTAACAATGTGCATTCAGATCGCTTGTCCTGGCGGCTATGTGTGACAAAATCAGTCCCTATGGGCTAGAGCAGGGCCTAAAGACAGTGTATGGCTACCTAGAATCGCGGCTACTGCTCCTCACATCAGTTCGTGTAAGCCATCAACCGTACTCTTTGGATATTTGTTTATATATGATGACTACAAGTCTCTGACATACTAAAGGAGCTGTCGGAGCTGTCGGAGGAAGTTCCCGAGCGTACGGCTTGTTCAACAAAGCTGGAGACACTATTTCTTGTTTCGCTATGTTCTGCAGACATCGAAACATGCCAACTAGTCACCTCATGCATCGGTCAGTTTCTCGAAGAGTGTAGAATCATCGACACAGCCTCCAAAGGTGCAAAGTCATCATCCACTCTACTGCGCAATGGGGACGTCTTCCACGAAATTGCATCCAGAGATTTCCGATTTACTGGCTTAGTTGCCTTTCAGCGGCGAGTTAATGGACTGCTGAGAAAAATGCAGTACCCAAGTAGCGGCATTCTTGATGCTTGGGAAATCGCGTTTGATAAATGGCTTCATCTCTCCAGGGATGTGTCTACAATGTCACCGGATACAGTTGCCGAGAAGACAATTATTGAATGGCGAAACTACTCTGGATTCCTGGCTTCTTTGGGTGGCATATGCACAGCTGACCAAACAACTATCCTCGAGGAGCCTGCCATTAGTGGCTTGCGATGGATCGACCGCTTATCATCTGAAAATTCTGAGGAGCCCCTTTTGAACCGGTTTCTCAGGCTCGGCATTCAACTTTTAGCATGCGGGAGTGTCCGCGTCCGTGAAACAATGAGAGAGGTGCTATCCGCTGAGATTTCACCAACACTATACCAGGCGCTCTTCAAGACATTGGACTCTGAGCTTGATGTATTGTTCACGGGTGCATTGGAACAGTCAGGTCGGGACGGGGACAGCGAGATTGTATTCGCAGAGCAGTCTGTATCGCTTCTCCGTGCTCTGGTCGAACGATTAGATTCTCCATCTGACCTGGGCGCCGCTTCTTCCGTTCACCTCGGTGCTCTGACTCTCAATTTTGCGAAATTCTTGGATGCAGCCCCAGACACTCCAACAAGCCTCCGGGTAAAGATAAAGACATGCCAGCTCTGTGAGGCTGTGACAAAAAGAAAAAGGAAAGAGCATCTCAACTTGCGCGACGATGTTCGCATAAGAAATCAGCTTCTCGAAAACATATTTGGCTGGATTGCAAGACCTCACTCATCTGGCGGTCAGGCATATGGAGGCAGTGGAGGCCGCCCAGAGGAGGCGACCCGACTTCAACGAGATCTGGACAAAGCTTGCTTGAAATCCTTGGCAGAGCTGACGTACCGGCTCCCTCTCCAACCGGCCGAGGGGCAATCTGATGCTGGCACAAGCGAGTTGAAGTCACACATGTTTCACACCTACTTCAACCGCTTTTTGTCTTTACTGAATCTTGAACAGGCTGATTTGGCAAGGGGAGACTATGGGGCTGTCATTTCTCGCGACGAGACAGCGTCTTCGTCTGAGCTTCTGATTACGATCCTATCCAATCTCCTCAGCGCCAACCTCGATGTTGGTTTAAAGCGTTCACTGAGCATCGGATACCACGAGAACGTTGAAGTCCGGACAGCATTTGTCCGGGTGTTGTGCAACATTCTTATGCAGGGAACGGAATTCAGCAACTTGTCAGACACAGCAGTCAGCGACAAATATGACGAGCTAATAGATGTAAGCTCTTGTCTGGGAGTAGATGTGTTCCAGGAGCTGACAAATACTCGAAGCTTCTCACGAATGACACTACCCTGGCGATGGCGATGGCCGCTGGATGCCCTAGCTCAGAAGTTGACGAACTAACGGTCTCACTTTTGAATGTGTTTGAGAGCCGCGGGCTTGGCTTCCTGCTTCTTGAAGCACTCATCAAACAGGAAGTCGAGGAGACTGGTAAGCAACTTTTTCCGCGCCTCCTATGGGTCTCCTTGCAGTACTATTAACAACTCGTCTATGCAGAGAGTGAATCCGAGCTTCTTAGAAGAACCTGCGTTGCTACGAAAATGCTTTCGGTTTATGCCAAATGGAAAGGCGGCGCCTATCTCAAGTCAACTCTTCAGAAGGTGGTTGAACGACTCATGTTAACGGCCAGTGATTTAGATTTCGAGCTCGATCCTGCTCGTGTCAAATCCCAGGACGAACTCCAGAAAAATGCACTCCAGCTTCAGATCGTGGCAAAGGTTTTTATTGATGACATCTGTGCCTCCTCTTCCAAAATACCGACCACATTTCGAAAGATCTGCAGCATTGTATGTCTACCCCCCCCCCCCCCCCCCCCCCCCCCTTAGCCCCTAGTCTTTCTTACAATGATCCGTGCTGTGCCATCAGTGGGCTGATTTTTACGCGCCGTTTCTCTAGATCTCGGCTGCTGTGACTGAGCGGTTTTCCGAGGCCAAATACACTGCCGTGGGCGCTTTCATATTTCTTCGCTTCTTCTGCCCGGCAATTGTGGCCCCGGAGGTAGAAGGCCTCGTCACCACCACCCCGTCGAAAGAGATGAGACGAGGTCTTCTTCTGATTGCCAAGATCACACAAAATCTTGCCAATAACGTACTCTTCGGGGCAAAGGAGCCTTACATGTTTCCTCTCAACGAGTTCCTATCACAGAACATCTACGATGTGACGACATTTTTGCGCAAAATATCGGTATGATTTAAGAACAGTCTAATGCTATGCAAGTTTCTAACTCCACTCAGATCGCTCCAGATACGCTAGAGGGCAGTACCGGAAGCAACGCAATCGACTTCGGAGCTGCTGTGGCCCTGCATCGCTTTCTGTATGATCACTGGGACCAGGTGCGACAAAGGCTTGTGTCAAAGGAGCGAAGAGATCACGTCCGATCCCCCGGCGAGGGACCGCGGACTCGTTCACCCGTTCTTGAGCCATTGAGGAACTTGATCACGAACCTTGGGCCGCCTCCACTGGCTGTCACATGGAATAGGCCGCAAGTGACACTCAACAGCCCGCCAGCGTACTCGCGTTTCCAGAATTTTATGCTACGCAATGCTTTCCGAAGCTCTGAATCATACGTCACTGCGCGCGCTGTCTACGACGGCGGCGAGAGTAAGGTATAGCACGCCGCTCCTATAGCTGTTTTAATTTCGTTCTGACCAGAGTTAGGATGGCATATCAATTATCTGTGTCATTTTACGAAATATTGATGTGGAGTCTATCGACTACGATACATTGATCTACTTTTATCTGAAGGTTTGCATCAGGATCTGGTCATCTTTCTCATTCTTCAGCACTCTAACAATGCTGTAGATTGCCAGTCGACTCTGGCACAAGCCATTTGGGCTTTTCATTGATGCCACTTGCTACAGCGGACAAAATGAACCACAAGACGAACTATTCCAGAAACTGGAGCTTCTCACGCCGACTGAGTTGTCTCGCTCCCTGTCGAGAGTATACGTCTATAACATGAACAGCGCCTTCCGGTAAGCCATATATACCAATTTCTGATGCTTACGGTTTCCCGTTGACACACGACAGCAAATGCTTCCGCCGGATCCTCCGCAACGCTGCGAAGAGCGAGGGGGGTGCCTTCCATCCGGATAATGTCGACTATCATCTGATTAGTAACCTCCAGGACCTGCAAGCACACTTTCACTTGAGTCAACTGCATTTACCCAAGGAAACCATCAGTGTGGTGGCCGATACGAGATATGTTTTCCAGCAGGTCACACGCTTGTCGCGGTCTCGGGGTAAGATCGAAGTGATCATTAAAGTGGGCAGCCAGTTTGTACAGATTACCACGACAAAAAAGCAAGAGATCCACCAAGGCTTTGGTCTCAGCGCCATTTTCAATGACATATTCCGACTTGGTGACATCGACCAGGCCCCGCTGTCTATCCAGACAGATGATGACTCTGCCTTTGGTATGAGGGCCGAAAATGGCAAGATTGTCATGTACTTCTCGAGCCCTAAGAAGCTGGATATTATCCAGGCGATCAGGGGAGCCAAGGCAAAATATGGCAAAGATGTCCGGGCTATTAAGTCATTCGAGCGACTGGTCCGACCTCAGGATGTTCCCGGCACCCTTCTCAACCTCTCTCTGGCCAACATGGCCAGCACCGACCACACTCTTAGGCTGTCATCATACAATTTGCTCGGTGCCCTTTGTCGAGCGTTCAAATTTTCCTCCGCCTCAAACCTCCTGTGCATCAAAGGTAACTCAAACATCTGCTCGCCCCAATTACCAACAGCGAGTGTCTTCTTTGGTCGGTTTCACTAATCGATGAGACTTAGACATTTCTGTTCCCTTGGAACCATCCCAATTCATAGTCGGCATTAGCAGAAGACTTGCTCAGACAGAGCCACAGCTCACGTCGGACTTCTTAAACGAGTTTTTCGTCGGCTGGGACAGCTTTTCAGACGAACAGAAGCCTCTCAGTCTTGCTTACATGGCGCCCTGGTTGCCTAGCCTGCGGACTTCGCTTCTTGCATCGGAGGCAGACAGTGATAAAGCTAGAGAAAAGATCGCGGCACTTTTCAGGAAGCTGATTGACGTTGCTATGTCTGATCCAACACTAAACTTCACGCTCGAACAGACTGTGTGGCCAGCAATCTACCAGGACGAAACTCTCCTGGACATGTTCCTAGAAGAAATTGTCAAGAGTGGACTGTCCATCGGCGCACAGGATGAGCAGTCGGAAAGCCTGACTTCGATCATCACGGGAATAGGCACAATCACACTGCGAGGAAAGATTATATCGCGTCTCCGGAAAGCACTTAACCGATCGTCCCTTCGGCCCACAAAGCACCTTCCCGACAATGTCGTATGGGCAGAGATCTGTGTACTGTTACAGTTCTGCGTGTCGTTGTCCTTTGACAGTGGTATCCAGTCGCAGCTCTATCTACCTGAGATCTTCCACATAATCACCATGTTGGCCAACACTGGCTCCTCAGATGTGCGCATCTCAGTACATAGGCTGTTGACCAATTCGATCCACTCTGTATGCACATCATTTTCTCTTGACGAGGCGCGGCTCGCGAAACTGAAGGGCGCTTTGGAATCACTGTCGGAAACCCAGAGCGATTTGTTCTCAAACCACGTCGCGTTCGGTCGGGACGGCGCTTCGATATCAACAAACCAAGAATCGGGGCCAGCACTAGCGGCAACAGAGAGTCTCGCAGTGCTCTTGTTCGAATTATGCTCTGTTGCGGCACCGACGGTGGATATTGCAAACGCGTGGCGAGCGCGATGGATGAGTTTGGTAGCAAGTACCGCTTTCCAGAACAACCCGGCAATTCAACCAAGGGCATTTACAGTGATGGGCTGTCTCGCGCGGGAAGAAGTGGATGACGACCTCCTCTACCAGGTTTTGGTGGCGCTTCGTACCAGTATCGGGCGGTTTAAGGACGACAACAGCAGCGACATGATGGTGGCCATCGTGACATCTCTGTCGAAGATGATGGCGAAACTACCATCAGCATCTCGCTACGGATTGCAACTGTTTTGGCTAGCCATGTCACTCCTGCGTCTAGTGACTCCAGGACTGTTCAACTGCACGGCACTATTCCTGGAATCAGTGTTGAGTAATATCAGCACATCAGGTGAGATGCGAGGAGACCGCATGGTGCCGTTTCTTCTCCAAGGCCGCGCTCCGCTCGAGGATGCAGCTTTAGCCCTAGACGACATGTACGGCATTCGTTTCAACAGCGAAAACTTTCATTTCGCGGCATGCGCCTGCCTGGTGCGGGGTCTTACAGACACAATGACAAAGACGACAGCACTGCGCGTCTTGTCGACGTTTCTGGAGCTCACGAGCTGGGCCCCAGGTGGCCGGGAATCCAAAGCAGTGGATCTGTCCGGGTCGCCGTACCTGGCACTTATATTGGCTAGGGTCGGGAGTGCTGAAGAACTAAAAGATTGTCTTTGGCATGTCGGAGTCAATCCTGCGGGGCTACCAAGCCTGGCACAGGTGCATGCAATGCAGGATGTAGCGGCCATGAAAGAGAAAGACCTGCTTCTGAATACGGCAATGGAGTTGGTGGACTTCCAGTACCTGGAAGATGCCATTCAAACGCGCACGCTTCTATGGCTGAACGAGTTGGCCTCGGAGAAATCAAATGTCATCGTACACTTGTGTGCACCGATTGCATCCATTCTCGATGATGTTTTGCTCAACTGTCAGAATTCACAGACACTGGAGGCGGCACATGAACTCTTACAGACCCTGAGCTCGAACGTCAAATTCTCAAGCATGCTCGACTCGACAGAGATGCTCAAGGCAACGCTAGAGGACATGGGCTTCGGGGGTCTCTGGCGATCTTGCTCGTTCAGCAATGCACAAGAGCAGGGCGAGCAGTGCTTCAGTCTGACAGAGAGGCTCATCGAGGCAAGTGGTTCCAACTGATCGCATTCGGGCTGTACACATTTTCTGACCAACCACACAGCTCATTATCATTTAGCTTCGGCTCGTGTGGCGATTGTTCGGGTGGTTAAGCCATGCGCGCCGCGGTGACAGGCCAGGAACCGCCGGTGCGGTAGCTGCATGGCCATTTTTCCTGTCACTAGCTCCGTTACCTTTCGTCTTTCGTCGGAGGTTTGTGGGGCAGAGGCGAGAAGGGGGAGTTGCGCGAGGATGGGGAAAGACACGTGTGCGGTAGCGGGTATAGTGGAAGCGACGTTACTGGTCGAATGAAAATACGAACATTAGGAAATGATACTCCATTTATTGGCACAAACTGGATCAGTCGCGGGTCCGAATTGCAATGTAGGCTGCCTCAGCGTCTCTGCACACAGCGGTGCCTGAATGGTGCACAGAAGGACGACATGTGCCGTGTGGACATCATGCAAGCCGCGAGCCACAGACACACGAATACAATCGGGGGAACATGGGTGCAGATACGAATTGGTGCAGACCTCGACCGTTGCGCCAGCCGGGCGATGGTGACAGGGGCAAAGACGAGGATCTGGAGGCGATAAGCGAGGCGGGTGGAGACCAGGCAGCGTTCTGGTGGGTGCGACGGAGCTGTGTCGGGACCTGCCGAGGATTGGTCAGGTTTGACTGGCGCTAGAACGCCGGCAAGGCCGACGCAAGTTCCAGGGCTGCTTGGGGGAGGGGGGGGGCACCTGCGGTTTGTGCTTGGGTTCTCTTTCTCACCCGCCGTTGTAGAGGTGTGAAGGATAGGGGTCGAAAAAAAAAAGCTGTGCGACTCTATGCCGCTGTTCGACGGAGCTGCGCCTCACTGCGACGTCGTGAATAGCGCAGAGCGAACTTGTGCAACGTTGTGTGGCGGGATCTGCTGGGTAGGCGTGCAGCGATTAGATGGGGATCGGTGGGCGGCAGGTTAGGTGCGGTTATGCTCGTGGATGCCATGGTTAGCTGGACTTAGGGGTTGAAGGGCTGCCTCAGAAGGTTGGACGCGGCCCTTCCATGAATGCCATTGGACCGTAGGGAGTTGTGGATCGTGCTAGCGACCCAGCTGGCTGGGACACGGAGAAGGCGAGTGGGGCGCTTCCAGGGCAAAGGAGCTGACAAAGGAAATTTTTTTTTCGGGTCTAGTCGCAAATAGGGGCCTGCATTGGGGAGTAAGATTCTCCTAAGATTCGGTCGCGTAGCACCTAAGCATAACGCTGCAGGGATATAGTACGGGCTACAAGGTCGTTGGTAGATCTGGGCGCGATCCGATTACGAGTGTTGCATTTGGAATACGAGTACGAAGAAAAGAACCAGCTACGAGTATGCAAATCATGCTACTCGTAATGTACTTGTAAGATACCTTCGGCATATTTGTCAGGGAAATGGACATGTTTTGGTTGGCAGCTGTCGACGGAAGCGCCGAAACGGACCTGGTGACCGAGGTCTTTGAAAGGACTGCGTAATCGGCATTCGCGTGACTGGCCGAGACGGGGTGCGGTGGGTGAGCAGGGGTCGATCTGGACGGTCACGCGGCCAGGTCTCGTGACAGGCAAGCGGACTAGGTGGGAGAGAGAACAGCCAAGCCGAGGTAGCGCAGCACTGCGCGCAGGAGCGCATAGACAGTGATGGCAACGGCCAGTGGCAGAGCGAAATATTTCTGTCGCAGCCGGGTGAGAGAGCGCTTCGGCCAAGAGCACTGCAAACGGCAATCGTGCAGAGAGGTAGCGATGCCGTGTGAAAAGTTTTCACGCTGCAGGCGGTGTTGCAGTGCTGAATTGGTTGCAGGTGAGTAAGGCACCCGGAGACATCCGAAGGTAGCCAAGAAGAGAATATGCCGGGGGGGGGGGCAGGTCGCCAGAAAGAGTTTTTTTTTTTTTTAGTGCGTAGCGTTTTTTTTTTCTTTCGCTGCGTGGGCGAAGGCCGCAGTCGGTCTCGGGTTAGGTTCGGGGATAGCGGTGCGCAAAGCGGCCTTTGGGTCAAGATCCTTTGGTGTCATTTTTAGGTCATAGCACCGTTGCATGTCGGCGGCACCGCCGCAGAGTTTGGAAGAGTCTGGCCGAGGATCAGGGTCGCGTAAAACCCTTTCTGAAAAAAAGAAAAGAGATAGAAATAAGATAAAATAAAGACAGCAGTGTCAGATTATAAAGTTAGACTAGAGAGGTACTCAGTAAGAAAGGCCGAATGCGGGCGGAAAGACGAAGGCGGACAGAGACGGCGGAGACGACGGAAAGAGAGAGCAAACCAGAGCCATTCCTAATGCTTACAAAAAATGACGGAAAGAGATCAAATGCCAAAATAGACACAGGAAAAAAAAAACTCAAATCGCAGGACGCGCAAGGAGGCTCGGGGTACCTTGCATGGTCGCTCAGAGGGCCAGCAGGCAGGTTGTGGCTGTGAATGCAGACTACGTTGCAGCTCAGGTCCAGACGACGTAGCCTGAACGACGTCATTCTCTTAGTTGGTTTCCACATGTACTGGTACTCCAGGCTTAGCGCGCAGAGTTGTGGATGAGTCAAGGGCTGCGACGGACCCGGGTCATGCAGAGCGTGACACTGCGCGTCTAGCCAGGCGGCCTGCTGACAGTGGGTCGAGCGGGTTCTGGGCGATTCCACTGTGTCTGTTCATGTGCTGAATCAGGGCGGTGCAGGTACCGGTACGGTGGGCGCACAGGCAGCAGTTCACAAGTACCTTGTACCTCCGCGCCCCACCTTCGCCTGGTTTTCTCCAGTCCCGCAGACAACCGGCCGTCATCCCACAATATGGACATTGGCTCATCACATATATATACGAGCACGTCGACACCAGTTTGCCACCTCGCCTCCTCTCTTTCTCCCACACCTACCCACAAAATTCTGCCCTCTTCAACCTGAACATCTCCTGCGACGCAAACAAACCAAGGCACTTCTCTTCGATAATGTTGTTTGCGCAAACGCCTTCGCAGCAGCAGCAGCAACTTCAGCCCCAGAATCGCCAGCATCACCAGCATCCCCGGCATCTCCAGCAGCTGCAGCAACCTGTCGTGGACTTTGAGCTGGACGACGACCGCTCCAGCCTGAGCCTCTCGTCGTCGCCCAACTCCATCCAGTTTTCGCCTGCCGCTGCAGTCGCCTTTCACGCCTCGTCGCCTCTGTCTACCTTCAACACGATTCCCGCCGCCACAGGCATTCACCGTCCCGCGAGCTCGCAGGAACCAGTCCTCGCCGCGAGCCTCGGTGACGACTTCACCCTTGACCAGGACTACCAGGACTACCAGGATTGCCGGGACTACCAGGACTACGACATGCCCACGTTCGGAACCGGCGACTTGATCATGCAGTCTGAGCCCTGGCTGCCACATAGCCAGCTCGCAGCCGGCCGGTCTCTGGGCCGCATTGCGCACCACCGCGAGTCATCGCTCTCATCTCTCGGCTCTGTATCTGCCGGACCGGCCTCTCCATTCTCCCAGAACACATCCAATCCGCACATAGCTGTCACCGACGCCGCCGGCGACGGCTACACTACCATGCCTTCGTATTACGAAGACCCCACCTTCCAGATGGTCAAGCCGTTGGCGGCTGGCGCAGCTCCGCCCACCTCGGGAGGCCACGATGGCCTGTACAGCACAGGCCACGCGGCCTATGCGCCACCTGACAGCTTGCCCGCACCCGCGGTTGCTTTCGGCAGCCTGTTGGCTACCGCTCACAGGCAGAAGGCGACTGGCGCAAGCGCGGCCGCCGAGCGCGGCCTGCTCCCGCCATCAGATCTCGCAGCCGGTGCAAACCGCTCCCAGCCCGTGTCGGTGGCGAGTTCCGTCGCTAGCGACTCGCCTGCCACTCCATCGCTCGACCCGTCCGAGGAGGAGGCTAGGCGCCGAAATGGTGAGGACAATCCCAGCGGTATTCACGAACGGGGGAAGGAGGAGGGTGGCGGCAGTGGAGAGGACCTGCCCTCGGACGAGTTCCCCCTTCTATTTGATGACGACGATGAGTGCTCACGTTTCTTCCACGACATAGCTGCCTTCCAGGCACCCCCTAAACTCGATCGAACCATGACCGATGTCTACAGCGATGAGCTCTACAGCCCGAATTTCGCTATCACCACGTCGGCGTCGTCGGGCCCTTCTGGTCTCGTTTCGGCCTCGCCTGGACAGGACATGTTTAACCAGAGACTGCAGGCCATCAACAACCAGCACCTGAGTGCTGCCGCACAGTCGCCGGTCTCTTCAGCCGGAGTGCGCGAGAGGTCGCCATTCCGCCACGGATCTCCCCTGGCCCCGGTACCAACAAATGACTTTGGTGTTTCGTCTGCTGGTGGCACGCGGTTTTCCTCTGTGCAGCAGCAACAACAGAAGCAGCAGCAGCAGCAGCAGCAGCAACGGCAGCAGCAGCAGCAGCAACGGCAGCAGCAGCAGCAGCAGCAGCGAAGGGACGTGCAGCAGGTCTATCGCTCCCAGGGTGGTCCGACATCGCAGACCATCTCGCCCAAGGACGCCATTCTGGAGTACCGCGAGCCCAATACCGAAGGCGACGCATCCCATTTCTCTCTCTTCGCCCAGGTGCATCCCCAAACTGTTGCCCAGTTGGGCCCTCCGTACTCGGACATGGTTACTCCTGTCGTTTCTGCCGCGCCCAACTTCGGGTACATGCCACCGCAAATTGCATCCAGCTTACAGCAGCTTCCCCGCCAATACCCCTTCATGGCGCAGCACCAGAGCAGTCCGGCGGTCGCCGTCACCCCAGGCGGAAACTCGGCCATGTCTATGGTGCAGACGGCCGCAGCGCGACCAGCAGAGCCAATCAACACTGGCAGCCCCCAGCGGCCGGTCAACGTCGCTGCTGATGGCGGCACTTACACATGCACATACCACGGCTGCAGCCTTCGCTTCGAGACTCCAGTACTTTTGCAGAAGCACAAGCGCGAGGGACACCGTCAAGCCAACGCCCTTGCTGGCGCGCGGCGCGCGGACGGCTCCACATCTCCGAGCTTCCTCAACAGCCAAGCTGGCCCTCATCGCTGTGAACGCATCAACCCGAGCACTGGCAAGCCATGCAACACGGTGTTCTCGCGGCCTTATGACCTGACGCGTCACGAAGACACGATTCACAACGCACGCAAACAGAAGGTGCGATGCAGCCTGTGCACCGAGGAGAAGACGTTTAGCCGCGCCGATGCCCTCACCCGCCACTTCCGCGTCTGCCACCCAGATGTGGAGTTCCCCGGAAAGCACCGCAAACGGGGTATCCACACCAACTGAAGTGTTTGCGGCGCATGCATGGCACTTCGGAGGAGTTCTGGGAAAAGGATGAATTTAAGGTATTGCTATGGGTGTGGAATTATCTGCCTTGTCCGAGGCTGTTCGGGATGTTCGAGCTCATTTCCATCTCTCACGTCCTCTCCGCTGGCTCGGGATGCAAGAGTTTCCTTTCCTGGCTCATGAAGATGTTTGCGAGAATTTGTTCCTTCGGCTTGATGCGGTCGTCGCATACGGCTCGCATACGGCTCGCATACGGCTTCCCTCGACACACGCTCAGACTCTTCAGCACATTACTGCAGGATTTCTCGCGATTCACCTGATTTCCACTGGTCTTTCAATTCTGACATGGTCATCTGCTCGTCGCCATCGCATGTCCGGCGCAAATGGTGTGCTTTGCACGCATTACTGTCGGTCGCTTGCACACACCATTCACCACACCACCAGTGGAGCCACCGCGGTCCAGAGTCAGCAATGCCGGTTCCGCTCTGTATGCGGTCCCAGAAATGGCTGTTTGCAGAATTATCCCCTGCGCCCATTCCTTTTTCGGCGATCCAGGTGGGGCGTCCCAGGCCGCCAATCCTTTCCCGTTTTCCGAGTGTGTCATGACGTCATTTTCCTGATCGGGGATGCCACACAGCCCACTCCACCCCTCCACTCCTCTCGTCTTTTTATTTTTTTTTTTCTTTTGGGGCCACTACGTCACCGAATTCCCTTATTCACCTATTCGTTTATTAATCAGCACAACACGGGAGAACAAAGGGGAAAGGAGAGAAAGCGACATTCGCTATGACGTGGTCACAATTCTCCAGCGCATTGGCCCGGCCGACGCTGGCAAGGTTTCCTTTCTGGGTAAAAAACAACTTTTCAGATTGATTTCTGGTTTCCTGGTTGTTTTGCGTTATGTCCGTCTTTTCATAGACTTGCCAGCTGGAAGCTCAGCAAGTTTTCTGTCCCATCATGTTTTTGTTTTGTTTGCATTGATTTGCCCTCGCCAATTGGGTCGTTGCTTTGGGTCGTCATTCTGTGGTCATAATCTTGAGGTTTGTGTACACAACAGCATTGGGCAGGTATTAAAGGGTATAGACAAAGCGAGGTGTCTCGCCGGTCGTGGCATAATTCTACTGCTTTCGGGTTTTGGGGTTTCTGTTTGGTTTACTGTGTTTTGCGCGATGGGAGCCGAGGAGGGCACCATATGCCATGCGTGACCTGTTCTTATCCCTGTTCTGATTTGTATTGTTGGCGGTGGGCTTAGAAAAAAGGCGTAATTATTGCTACTTCAGCTGGCTGGTTCCTTGGGTTCACATTATGTATCTACTACGACCATGACGATGGCGGAGGAGTGGGAAATTTAATGAATCATCTATTCACATGCAAAAGTAAATAACAGTGTCACGCGTAACACCATCATCTTGTCTGCTAGCCTTTTTTGTCTAATTTATAGCACAGAACTCCTTTTTTTTTTTTGGCCCGCTGGTCTTTTCTTGTCTCTTCTATAAAACAGTAAAATACTTTGTGGATATGCCGCACCACATGCATGCCATACACATGCAGTGGCAGCGGCAGCATTCAGTTCGTGATTTCACGGTAATTCGCTGCCCATAACAGCCGCCCGTGCATCCTTGTAGAGCGGTGTGATACCGGTCCAGAGTTGGAACTATGCAGATTCAATGTAAGTCACAAACTTTACGTAAAGTGATACACGCCTGGGGCTTCCTTACCTGGTACCAGCCTTGCGCAGCTAAAACTTCCAGTCCCGGAACTGTTGTCCATCCGGCATCTTCGGCCAGTTTCATTAGCGGAGTATGGCGTGGTTGGTAGGCCATCTCCAGTAACACCAGGGGCCCTGCCGACGAGACAGAACGCTTTAGAGCCGCTGTCACAATATCCAGTACGCCAGCATCCAGAGGTCTATCGGCCGGAACCGTGGTGATGATGACAGAGGGTGCTGCAAGAGACTCTGCTCCAGTACCATGCGATGTTGGCGAGCTCAGGAGTTGGATGTCGTACTCGGCCGGGAAAGATGCAACAATCTGCTTGCTTCTGCTTAGATTGCGAGCGGCTAGGTAGATTGGTCCAAAACCCAACGCATGGAGTGCGTACACAGCGGCGCGTGTGGTCCCACCAGAGCCTACCACTAGTCCGGCGGCCTTGGTAGATACCGAGAGCTTCTCAACGCCAGCGCCTCGCAACGCGTGTACCATGCCCATCCAGTCTGTATTGTCCCCAAGCAGCCGGGCGCTTGTCTTATGGTCACCCACTGGTAAAATTGGAATGATGGTATTCACAGCACCAATGATCTTGGCTGATTCGGTCACCTCATCTACCAGATGCATGACCTCCAGTTTCAAGGGGATTGTCACTGACGCGCCACCAAAGTCGGGGGACTGCACGATGGGGCGTATGTCGGCCATACTACTCGTCTCAATCATAGAGTAGTGATGGGGGAGTCCGCTCGTGGAAAAGAGCGTGTTGTGAAGGGCGGGCGACCGGGACTTTGAGATGGGTTCGCCGAAAAGGATGAAACGGCGTGCATCTAAGCGCCCAATTAGTGACAAAGCCTGCCGGATCTCCCGTGCCGATAACTGTCCCGGAGCCGCCGCGAACGGCAGTTCGGAGTGTGCAACCGGGGTGAGAAACCCGTTCAGGATACGGCTTAGCTTTCCCTGGTCACCCATGTTGAATGCGATGATGGGCGTTGGATATGCTGCCTGCATCTTCGACTTGAATGAGGCTACCGAAAAGTTGTCCTCCATGGTACGAGCAACACCGATGAGCTTGATAATGTCTCCATGTTGTAGAGCCTTGTTGTAGTACGAAGCCCACCCGCCGTTTTTCCATGACAACTTTCCCTGGGGATCGTGATGCGAAGCGATGATCCGCGAATGTCCCTTTTCACTAGTGACCGCCTGGATCACCGTGTCTGGCATAGTCATTTCGACGTCGATGTACTCAACCCCCAGGCGAATGGCTGCACGATACAGAGCAAGAGCCTGGTCGGGATCCGCATCTGGAAACCTGCCGCCCTGGCCCGCCGTACGCACGGTGAAGATGATGGGAAGACTCTTGGCCGCCGACCGTAACAGCGATACTTGCTTGCAGACGGACTCGACAGAATAGCTGTCCAGAAGGTCCACACGCAGCTCCACGGCGTCAGATCCGACCACAACGCGGGGGATGATGTCCACGGCGGTTGAGACGTCGGGCACAGTGAGCGACACAAAAAACGATTCCGCCTTTTTCTTCACATCCTCCAGATGGGTGCATCGGCCGCTGACGAGAGTCAGCAGCTGAGTGAAGTCTGCAGGCGCTTCTCGTTGTGGTGTACCCATACCGCTGTATGGACTGTAGTAGTAATGGCTGCTGCACTCCTCGTACCAGGCCCTGCGTCGCATGTAAACACCTCTGATATCTTCCGAGTATGCGGGTCGGCTCTTGTCCTGCATGAGGTAGTCGATGACCTGGTCGGTGTCCCGGTGGACAAGTAGAACACAGCCTCCGCTGCGACGGTAGGTGATGAGCAGCTTACGGGCAGCTGGCGTTTCCACTATGCCACCGCCACATGAGAATACGTATCCAGTAGGCTTTGTTTCCATGACCTCTGCGAGGAGTTCAGTTTCGGCTTTCCGGAAACCTTCCCAGCCAAACTCCCCGCGAATCATTTCAGGTATGGTCATCCCATATTTCCGCTCCAGTTCGGCATCCAGATCAACAAACGTGTGACCCAAGGCTTGAACGGCCCAGTACCCCGTCGTAGTTTTGCCAGCGCCTCTCATGCCGATTATAAAAATGGACCGGTTGGAAGCCAGCAGTCCCAGAGAAGGTTGTGCGCCACGGGACTCGTCTAGGGCGTTGCCCTGTAGCACCACCTTGAAGGACTGGGACAGCACGTCCCACCAGCCGGGCCACGTCTTTCCAACACATTCTCGTTCAAGTATAGAGACAGGCTGGGGCCCCACGACGGACAACACGCTAAAGCTCATGGCCACCCGATGATCATCGTAACAGCAAATTCCCTCCGATGGGTGAGACAGCTTGTCAATATGTCTGCCAGTTACTTCGATTCCGTCTTCCAGCTCTGCGCACTGAACACCAAACTTCGCTAGTTCATCCTTCATGGCCAGGATGCGGTTGCACTCCTTGACACGTTGGTTAGCAATCCCGGTGATTCGTGTCGTGCCTGTGGCTACGGCTGCCAGGATGCAAGCTGTCAGGAACGCGTCGGTCATAGACTCCATGTCAATGCTGTCAAGAGCCTTGAGACCTCCAGGTGGCGGCCCGGTGACAGTCGTTGACGTGGCAGTCTGCGTCACAGAGCACCCCATCGGGCGAAGAACCCCGACAGCAAAGCCTGCATCTCCCTGCAGTGAAGCCGATCCAATATTTGGAATTGTGCACATCGCTCCTGTTATGGCTGCTACCGCGAGGGGGTAGGTAGCCGAGCTGGCATCACTCTCGACAACGTAATCCATGGGGTTGTGGTAGATGCCAGTTGGGATATGGTAAGTGTTCGGATCATCGTCTGACTTCTGCACCCGGATGCCGAAAGCGGCCATCATAGAAATCGTCATGTCAATGTATGGCTGGGAGATAGGCTTTCCTCCAACGAGTCGTAGCACAACAGGCTTCTTGGCATAGGGGGCCACCATCAGGAGAGAAGACACATATTGAGACGACACAGTTGCCGCCAACTCCACAACGCCACCTTCCAGACCACCCGCGGCATCGACCCGCACAGGAAGGCTATTTTCGTTGCCCAGATACCTGATCGTGACACCGTTGGAACGCAAGGCATTGACGAGGGGGCCAATGGGCCGCACTTTCATCCTTTCGTTGCCGGTGAGGACAGTTGATGTAGCACCGGATGGGGTGCAGAGAGCCACGACTGACGTGAGAAAGCGAGATGCAGTGCCCGCATTTCCGAGATACAGCGGATCGCTGCTGGCAGTCAGGCTGCCGCCGTTCCCCGTCACGCGCAACACCTCGCCGGATTCCTCCCAAGAGTAGCTGGCGCCGTTTAGCTGAGAGATGGCCGTAAGCATATACTCCGTGTCGTCCGAGCGTAGCAAGTTATGCAAACGGCACGCGCCGTTTCCTAGGGCAGCCAGAACGAGAGCTCGGTTAGAGATGCTCTTCGACCCAGGCGGCGCCACGGTGACGCCGAGGTTGTTAGGAATACCCGGTGACACGGTCACAGCAGGTGATAGGACAAAGCGAATATCCTTGTCGTCAACTACGGTAGCCCGGGGCTCATAGGTCTTGCCGATGGCGGAGAGCATAACAATCTTCTTGTTAGCCCCGTCGTTCTTCTTGTCGACGGCCATTTTTTCCAACAAAACATCGACAGGGCACTGCTTGCCAGCTGTCAAAGAAACGATGCGTTTGTCGGCAACGGACGTAGGCAGGTCGTAGCTGGCGATGCACTTGACAAGGCGGGCCACGGCGCTAGGCCGCAGCACACCCAGGTAACGAGCCAGCTCGGCTTCTTTGACCATCCCGATAGCGACTGCTTCGCCGTGAAGAACCTGGGGGGTCAAAATAGCCTCGTACGCATGGCCAATTGAGTGGCCGAAATTGAGAAGGTTCCGAAGACCGCCTTCCTTCTCGTCGGCCGAAACAACTTCGGCCTTAATACGGGCCGACGCAAGAACAATGCGCTTCAGAATGGAGCGAATTGGGGCTAGGTCAGCTGAGGTTGCGTTCGGTGGGCGTGAACGCACTGCCTGGAGCACCAGAGAGGCATTGTCTTCGAGAGTCGTAAACTCGGTTTCGTTGCGTATGGCAGCCGTCTTGATGACTTCGGCCATGCCATTGATGAACTCGCGTGTCGGAAGAGACCCAAGAAAATCGAGATCGATGTAGACCCGTTGGGGCTGCCAGAAGGCTCCGACAAGGTTCTTGCCCGAAGGAGTGTCAATGGCCGTCTTCCCCCCGATGGATGAGTCCACCATGGCGAGGAGCGAGGTTGGCACTTGAACAAAACGCACTCCTCGCATGAACGTAGCAGCAACATAACCAATCATGTCACCGATCACTCCGCCTCCCAGTGCAATGATAACAGTGTCCCTCGTGCACTTTTGTGACAGCATCCAGTCTTCAATCTCCGCCTTGGTCTCGCGGCTTTTTGTGGTCTCGCCAGGGGGGGTGGCATAGGTAATGAGACGAGATGTAGCTGCTTTGGGCAGAGCCAACCGTGCCTTCTCGAACGCCAACTTGAACGGCTCAACATAGAGAGGGGAGATGTTGGTGTCCGTGATCAGAGCATAAGTTGAGGACGGTATATTATTGAGCAAGTCATGAGGAACGAAGTCCAACCATATGCCGTGGTCAACAATGATAGTCTCTTTTCCAAGGATCGAAATCCGTGTAGGACCGCTGCCATTCGCTTCTGTGGCCGCCATGGTTGCAATTGGGTGTCCTGGATCAGGATGGGCACTTGGAATTGCATCTCTACGGTGTAGTATGACTCCTTGGAGACTTTTACTTTTTTTTCTAGGGGCGTGTGATATGTGGGGCGACGGGCCATGCGATTCAACATAGGGGGTGTGTCTATAAGTTGGTGCTCGGAAAATCAACACCCCGCCACCTCGTAAGATACAGGAATCTTGAATAGGAAATCAATTAGGGACTCAGGCGGTCAAGAGTGACTAGTAAATTAACGAGGTTTTATACACGTAATATACTGTACTACAATGAATCGTGCCTTCATGTAAATACACTAGCAGGCCACCTGTCCGCGTCCCGCGTATGTGTTAAATTCTCAAACAGTAACTTCGCAGAACGAAATTATCAGTACTAGCAAGGCGCTCGTTTACAGAAGTTGGTACAGGGCTTGTGACTGGTAATGCCCCCCCCCCTCCCCAGTGGGGGAGGTGACAAAACGTTAAACGCTGGCTGCCTGTTACGCGGGCGACGGGGAAAAGGGCGTAAAAAGCAGCGGTATCAGTCACGTGAGTGCCTCGATTTGACAGCTAATGAGAAGACGGGATTTTACTAAGGTTGAGCACTTTCTTTTTATATAATGATAGCTTATTAAATTGGCTTGTAAATCAATAACTGTAGGACTGTAGTGCCCCTTCTACAGGAGGGGGGACAAAACGGCAAAGCCGGCTGCCTGTTATGCGGGCCAGGAGTTGTTGATGCGCGACGTAAAGCCAAGAGGGCGAGCCCCTACAAGAAGGCGGTCTTGACAGAATTTATACTATTTTAAAGAACGTACAGTTAATTAATCTATAAAAGATAAGAGTTACTACGTTAATATAATAAACAGAATATATTAAAGTATAATAAAATTATATAGTATTATAAATTTAATATCAATTACTTTTTTTTTTTACTTTTAATTACTTTGACTTAAACAATTAAAACATACTATACTTTTATAATATTTGTATAAAGTACATAATCTTTTTAGTATTATAAATAAAATAGTTTTACTTTTACAATATATATATAAATTAAATTAAACAATTAATATTTTTTATTTTTTTACAATAACTTACTTAAATTTAAAACAATTTTTAATATAATAATTATTATATATCACAGTTAAGCAAACAAATAAGTAGGCAAAGACAAAATATATAGTATATTTAAACAGGTCAGTCTTTTACAAAAGCAAATAAGGGTTAAGTAAATAACAAAGACGTAGCTTAAGGAGCTACGTTTAAAAAGTAGGTACAGATCTTAAAAATATCTACGATAGTAGTAGTAAGTAGTAGTAACAGTAAAGGCAGTAAACGATAATAATAATATAAGGTTAGTATAAAGGTTTGTAATAGTACTTTCTTTTTTATAATTAAGCTTTATTAAAGTTGTAGGTTTAGTACAACCTTAAAGTGTCTTTATAACCTATACAACTATCACATACTCTTCCTATAACATAATACACATAAATAGTTTACCTTTTATAAAATAACTGTATAATAAACTTAACAACAATACAACAATCTTTACTTATAATTATAACTTTATTAAAAATTAAATTAATTTATAAATTAGTAATACTATACAGTAATGTATTTAATAAGTATTTTTATTATTTACTCTTTATTAATATTTTAAGTAATTTATAAAATAGTAAAGCTTTACTTTATAAAAAGTATATAATAAGTAATAACAACTTTTTATAAAACTTATAACCTTTTTATACTCTAACTGTTTATGTTATAAAGTATTAATATAAATAAAAGTTTTATTATAAATTTATTAAACAATATATTAATTTTTTTTATAAAAAAGCATTAATAAAAACTATAAAAGAAACAAAATCTTCACTTCTTTATTATAAAATAAAACAACAGCTTTTTTAAAAAAGTAATAAACCTTTAAACTTTTAAAAAACACTTAAACTTTATTAACTTTATAAACGTAAAAGTTAAACTAAGAAAAACCTTTATATTAATAAAACCTTTAAGTTTTAAAAAATAGTATAAAAACTTTAAAAAGTACTTAAACATACTTTTTTTAAAACAATAAAGAATAATATAATATAATATTACTTTTTATTAAAGTAATTAAAAAACGGTATTAATATAAGTATCTTTTTATTAAAAGTATAAAGTATTAAGTATGTTTATAATATAAAACTAAAACTTCAATAAAACGTTAAGTTAATAAAACATAAAGGTTTTATATATTTTTTGTTGTTTAAGTATAATAATGTTTTAAAACAATTTTTTTAACTTAAAACAACTACTTTAAAAATTTTTTAGTAAAGTGGTTAAAAAATTAAATAAAAACTTTTTATACTTACTTTAATGTTTATAAAATAAGTTTATTAAAATATAAAGCTTTAAACCGTTTTACATTAATTAAAACTTTTAAAAAAAGCTTAAGTAAACATAAAGTTTACTTTATATGTAAAGGGTAGTTGTAACTAAGTAAAAAGACCAAAAAACACGTAAACACAATTTTAAAAGGACTTTATACAAAATCCTAATAAAGTTAAAGGTAATATGTATTTAAGTTATAACAAGTTTAATTCTTAATCTCCTTTAACAAAAAGGCAAGTTCTTTACTTCTTTTATAGTTATCGTTGCGTTAAAGTTTTAGTCAAGCCTTTTTGTTTAATCTTAAAGGATTACATTCTTTAAACAGTAAAAGGATTTTAGTTAAGGAATACTTAAAGTAAATTAGTTTAATTTTAGTGGAATTTACCGTTAAAGTTAAACGAAAGGCCTTATAACTGTGTATGTAGTTTACTACTTTTTAAAGAAGTTGTTTTATAACAACTATTTCTTTTTTTAAGTATGTTGTTTTTAATTACATTGTTTTTTATATTAAAGACTAAAAACTTAATAGAATTTAATAAGAATTTTAGTTTATATATTGTTTTAAAAACTAAGGTAAATTATTTTAAAAAAAAAAAAACTTTTTAATTTTTTTTGTTTTAAATAAAAACCCCTTTAAAAAATAAGAAAAACTAATAAAAAAACGTTTATTACGTTTTTACTTTTTGTATAAGCTTTTTAATTACTTAATAAAAGTTTTATATTAACTATTAAGTCTAACATTTAATAGTTTAGTTGTTAATTAATTGTATTATTAATAGCTTTATTGTAATTTAATAAAGTATATGTATATATATAATATATTTGTTTATAATTATTTTAACTTATTTTTTTTATTGTTACTAATTAAAGAAATTAACTTTTTGTTATAAACGTATTTATTACTATAAGAATAAAGTAATATAATAAAGTAAATAATAATAGTAATAACTTTAAAGTTTGTTTACTTAAATTTAATATAAATAACTACAACATTTATAATATTTTATAAGTATTGTTATTAAATTTAAGTTAAATATAAGTAAAATGTATGTTAATTTTTAATTAATTATAAAAATTTTTAGTAAATACATTAAAAACATTTAAAGCCTTTAAAGGTTATAAACGTTTAACTTTAACTAACTTAATATATAATGTTAAAAAAATAATAAAAACGTTTTCAATATATAAAACGCTAGCTTAAGGTAAGCGTTTAAGTATCAAAGACAAAGTTTTTAACATTGTTTTAAATAACGTTATTACACTGTTTATATTATTAACGGTTAAAGTAATTATTAAAAAGGTTTACTATAAAGTTAAAAGAGAAAAAACCGTTTACTACATTGTAAAAAAAGCCTTTATAATAGTAAATATAGTATAAGCTTAAGTATATTAAAGAAAACCTTATATAACTTTTTTAAAAACACTGTTATTGTTGTTAACAAAAAGTTAATAAAAAGCTTTATAATTATAAACTAAAGTATTAAAAAAGACCTTAACGTTAACCTTAAAACAGTTATATTTTCTTTACTTATTTATAACGTAAGTTAAAATAAAAAGGTTGTTAAAGTCTTTAACAACAACAAAAATAATTCTTTAGTTGTATGAAAGGTTAAAGACTTTTTAAATAAAGATTAAAAACCTTGTTTATTGTTTAAAGATAAAAAAGTATAAAACAATGTACTTATAATTTAAGGTATTACAAATATTAACTTTAGTATTACTTTTTAAAGTAGTATTAAGTCGTTTACAACTTTGTTAAAATTATATAGTAATCTACTTACTGTTTATTAATAAAGTTAATCCTTTAATTAAAAGTATTATAAAAAAGTAAAAAAGAACAGCTTTTACTTAACACTATAGTTGTACTTGTTGTGTTTTACAACTTGTACAACTTTATTAACAAACGGTTTTAAGTTTATTGTCTTTTACTATCTTTTTACCTTTTATATTAAAATAGTAAAGTACGGTAGTAAAACGTATTAAAAGGTACTTTACTAACCGTTTTTTAACTTAATACTAAAGGACTTTATTAACTACTTTAATTATATTTAAAAGTTAAAGTGTTTATTAACATACTTAATACTTATTCTTTTAGTATAAAAGGCTGTTTATATTATTACTTTAATAGTTAACGTAACCTTTTTATACGTTAAGTTTAAGAACTATAAAATACATAAGCTTTTTAAGGTTAAAATTAACAATAAAGTAAGTATTAATTTAGTATTTTACTTAAATTTTTAATAAAATATTAATAATATTATTATGTTTGTATAACCTTACATATATATATATGTTGTCTTTTATTACTTATTAATTACAGTTTGTTAATTAACCTTTTTATTTTAATTACAAAAAACACGTCTTTTATATGTGTCTTTTAAGTTAAGATTACTTTAACTTTTTATTTTTTAAATTTGTTTTAGTTTTATTAAAGTTTTAATAAAGTTATTAAAAAAGATATTGTAGAACTGTTAATACTGTTTTAATAACGTAAAACAAAATACTTATGCATTAGTTACTTTTATTACTTTAAAAAGACCAATAAATTATAGTTTTAATTTCTTTTTTTAAAAAAAACGTTTTTAATAACTATGTAAAAATTTAGTCAAAATTTTATCAGAATTTTGTATAAAGACTTTTTAGTTAATGTATTTGTTATATTATTATATATAAACTTAGTTGTATATAATAGTAACGGTTATGTTATTTATACTATATTAATAAAGTATTACAAGTATTGTTTAAAAACTTAATTAACGTGTTTTATTTATTTATTTATTTAAAAATAAAACATGGTTAACAACTATTACATTATTTATATAATTTAATAAGTCTTTACTTATAATAACTAATAAACTAAACAACTTTTTATAAAGTCTTTAACGTTTTTTACTATACCTTTTTAAAAAAATTTCTTTTAAAAAAGGTTTAATGTTCTTTAACAGTTAAAATAACTTATTAATAAGTTATTATAATACATTTATAAGATCTTACGTTTTAATAACTTTTTCTTAAAACATAAGTTAGTCTTTTTTAGTAAAGGACTTTTTACGTTTTTATAAACTAGTTATTTATTACAAAGTAACTGTTTTATATTACTTTAGTAATACTTTAACATTTTAAGTTAATCCTTTAAATCTTTAAAATTAAGTTAACTAATAGTTTAAAAACCTTAAAATTTATAAAGGTTTTTTAAAACGTAATTAATTAAGTAATATATATTAATGGTAATTACTTTGTAAAGTGTTTTTAACGCCTTTTATTTTATAAAAAGTTAAACTTAAAATTCTTTTTAAATTTTTAATATTTTTTAATAAAGATTTAAATAATTATTACTTAATTTAAAGTACTTTTTAAGTTCTTTATAAAAAACCAGCTTTATACCGTCTTTTTAAAAAAAAGATTTTACACTTTAACCTTTTATACTATTACTTTTTACATTTACAATACTTTAGTGTTTTTTTTTAAAAGATTGATTAAAGTCTTTTTAACTTTAGTTATTTTTCGTTTAAGATTTAAAAAGTATTTTGTTTTATTAAGTTTTCTTTAATAGTTTAGTCTTTTCAACGGTTTATTAGTTAGGTTTTTTAATCTTAGTTTATATTTAATTATAAAAGTTAATAAGGAAAGATACATATATTAGTAGCCTTATTAATTACTTAAACTTTACTACTTTATAAAAGTTTGTAAGTTTATATAATTATTAAATACTTTAACATACTTAGCTTTTTTTAAGTAGTACTGTTACTTTTTAAAAAACATAATAATTGTTATTAACTTTTAATTAAAAGTTTTATAATATAACTTAACGTTATAAAACTTTTTAAATTAAAAAGTTATTAAATATTAACGGCCTTTTTTATTAAGTTAAAATAAAATCTTAATTATTATAAAAGTAAATACGTTTGTTTTTACTTAAATAAAAACTGTAAGGTTATAACTATAATAACAGTACGTTTGTAAACGTGTTTTAAAGCTTTTTAAAAGCTTATTACTTATGTTTACTTTAAAGAACGTTGATAAGCTTTTAACCTTTTAGTATTTTTTTTACTTAATCCGTTAATAATCTTACTTTTTTAATGTAACAGTAAATAAAGTGTTAGTAAAAGTTATAAAACTTTAAAAACACTTAAATGTTGTAAAACGTTTTTAACTACGTTTAATTTATAATCGTTTAAACTTTTATTAAATTTATTTAAATTCTTTTTAAACTTAAAAATAAAGCTTAAAATTTTTATTTAATTGTAAAAGAATTTACATTTTTTTAATTTTATATATATAACTATACTTTTTATAAACGTTGTAATACTTTGTAAACATAGTAAATATACTTTTTTTATGTTTAAAATAAAAACGTTGTTTAAGTAAGTAATACAACAGACGTTTAACAAGCTTTTTAAAGCATTATAAATGTAACTTTAAAACGTTGTTAAAGTATTTGTAAGCTTAAATAAAAGGACAAAGTACTTGTAATAACTATAGTAAGTATAAAAAACAGTCTTTTACTTATTTTCTTTTTAATTTATAAATAATAGTATACGTCTTTAATGTTTACTTTTATTAGTACGTAACTTTAAATTTTATTTAAAATCTTTTTAATTAATAAAAAAGGATAACGTAACCCACGGGTAAGTGGGACACACGGGTGAGTGGGACACCCTCGCTATTTCACAAGACTTTAACCATTCAACTACGTTTTTCTCTACAACCAACAATGGAGACTCCTTCAAAAGATGCTCAATTAAACATAGCACTTCAAGCTATGGAAAGAGACCCGTCGCTGACAATCCGTCGCGCAGCGTCTATCTATAATACTTCTCGATCAACTCTTTGTCGCCGCCGAAAGGGAGTCCTTTCTAAAACCGACAGCCCGCCGAAATCCAAAAAGTTGACTGAGCTAGAAGAGCAGACAATTATCGAATACATACTTGACCT
>JACCPH010000008.1:410242-422529 GCA_014183095.1 Harringtonia aguacate | reverse complement strand
GATTTTTATCTTTTTGGATAGCTTGAATGGCCAAGAGTAATTGACTTTCTTTTGAAGTGGCTGCCATTGTTTGTTATGGAGGAATGTTGTGTTGAAAGTAAACGATGAATATTTTATGGAAAGTGCGCCACTCGCTTGTCTGCGCCACTCGCTTATCAACTACGTTATAGGTTTAACTTTAAACTTAAGCCTTTAAATTAATTAGTTAATTAACAACTTAATTAACAGTTATAAAGGTTATAGTATAAAAAAAAAGTACTGTAATATTACTGTAGTATAATACTCTAGTACTAGTTAATACTAATACTAGAGTAGTACTACAGTAGTATTTTAAAAGTCAGTACTAATACTAAAAATACTACTGTAGTACGTACTACAGTAGTATTTTTCTAACCCTGTTTAACAGTAACGTTTTTAATGTATTTATAAAAGACTATTAGTTTTTTTAAAACAAAGTATATAACTTTTTATAAAACAGTTGTTCTTTAAAAATTAAGTTAATTATGTAGTTAACGTTGTTATACTTAGATAACGTTAACGTGTTTTTTTTTTAAAAAAAAAAACATTTACATATTTATAAAATTTTATAAAAATCTTTTAAAATTCCTTTTAATCTTTTAACTTATTAAAAAGGTTAAAGTGTTTAACTATAACTATAACGTAGTAAACTACTTTATATATTACTACCTTTGTAAAAGTTTATAGTATAATTATTTTAATGTTATTAAGTTGTAGTTTAAAATATTAATTGTAGTACTATAAGCGTAATTTTATACTTAAGGTTTTTAACGTTAATATACTTAATAAAACTAAGTAATTTGTAAAAGTGTTGTTTACTTTAACACAAATATATGTAATTTAACACGTTTAATTATAAAAGTTAATTAATTTTAAAAAAACATTTTACAATTTTTTTAATAATAAACATTACCTTTCTTTAATTATAAGTTAAAAAAAGAATTTAAGTAAATTTTAAAGGTTTATAACCTTAACGAAATTAATACTTATTAAGTTTACCTTTACTTTTATATTTAAGTTTACAGTTACTTTTATTAATACTATAGTTAAAAAAGTAGTTTAAGTTTATAGATTTAGTTTAATAAAAACGTAAAGTAAAGACAAACTAAGTAAGTTTACCTTACTTAAGCTTTTTTAAGTTTAAGTTTTTCTTTTTTTTACATTATATTAACGTAAAATTAACGATTGTTAATTCTTTTACTACCTTTTTAAAGTAGTTTATAAAGTAATAACTTTTTTTAATAATAATAATAAATAATTTTATTAAAGTTAAAGATAAGTTTTTTAACGTTTAACTTTTTTTATTTTAAAAAGAATTTAAAAAAAAATTCTTATTAATTATACTATTTTTTAAACTTTTTTATAGTAATAAGTTTTATTACTATTAAAGTACTTAAATAAAGCTTTTTATCTTTTTTTTTAAACAAAGTAAGTATTACCTTTTAAATGTTTTTAACTTGTTAAACTATTTTATTATATAAAGTATTTAAATTTATATCTTTAACTGTTATTTCACTTTTAACCTTTAAAGTTAACTTATAATAAAATAAAGGAGTTTACGTACGTGTTAAAAACGGGTTTAATTAATTATTTAATGTTTATAAGTTAAAATTAAACTTTTTAAGTAATTACTTAAGTTATTGTTAAGTTTTTAAAAGTTTTTCTTTAATAATAAAATAACTGTTTTTAACTTTAAAGTTAATAAATTTAACTAAACCTTAAACATTAATTAAAACTTTTTTATTATACTTTACTTAAGTTTTAAAAAATTAATTACGTAATGTCTTTATTGTTATAAATATAATAGTTTTATTAAACTTAACGTTATAAGTATTTTTACTTATTTTTTCTGTGTTTTTTAAGTATTGTTTAAAATAAACGGTTTTACTTATTTTACTTTAAAAACTTAAGGTTGTTTTTATACTTATTAAAGTTAAAAAGCTTAAAATCTTTACTTTTCTTTTTCCTTTTCCTTGAACGGTTATCGTTGTTATTGTTAAAAAATAAAAAGGTAAAAAAATAAAGAAAATAAGTTAAAATCTTAACGGTTTTTTTAAAAATACTTTTAACGTCTTTGCTTCTTTATTAACACCTTTTTTATTTGTTAAAAACGTTTAAGTTTTTTATAAGGTACTATTATAGTTATTAATAAAGTTGTATTGTTTAATAGTATAAAAGACCTTTAAAAAAAAAGACATTATTACGTTTAAAGTAGTTTAACGTGTAAAGTGTTTAATAAGTTTATTTACTTATTTATTACTTTAAATTTCTTAATACTTTAAGTATTAACAAACGTTTATAAAAAGTGTACTTTATTTATTTATTTATTTATTAATTTTAACGTCGCAAACCAGTAGTAAAACTACCAACGTTCGCCTTCTAAAGGGCATACAACAGAATAAGTAAAGGATTTACATGTATAACCACTACTCTACTTACTAAAGCAGTCCACTTAGTAGTAGTTAACAATACTTAAAAATCTGTACTAAAAGCTAAAGGCTAAGCTAAGGCTCGTTTTAACCGTACGTCCACCCTCTTATACAAGTAAGTTATTAACGTAAGTGTTTAGGTTTACTTTTTTATTATAACATTACTGTTTAGTATACTAGTATTGTCTTTTTTTAAGTTTTTAATCTTAAAATTATAGTTTAAACATAGTAATACTTATATAATAAGAGAGTTAACAGGTTAGTTAACGTTTTTGTAAGATTTTTTAAAACTTAAACGACGAAGTAATTAATCGTTGTATAAGTTGTTAAGTAGTGGTTAAGTTTTTAAATTAATAAAAAAATTAATTGTAAAAGGAAGTTAACTTTTAAAATGCTTTCTTTTTAATGAGATAAAGGGGAGGGAGAAAGGAGGATTTACTAACTTTTTACGGTTGTTAGTGTTTTTGTTGTAGATACGTTACTTGTACTAATAGTTGTAAAAGTGGTGTAAATAATTTAAAGGAGAGTTAAAAAAAAGTGTATTTAAAAGGTTGTATAATATTAAAAAGGTTTATTATAAAGTTTTAAGTATACTACTTTAAACGTTGTATATTACTATAGTATTATTAATATAAAGCTATAACTAACCTTGTTTTATAACTAACTATAAAAATTTAACGTACTTTAAGCTTTATAAAACGTTAACTACTTTTACGTTAAAAACGTAAGTGTTTGTATAAAGGCTTTAACTCTTTTAAACTATTTCGTTTTTAATGTAATAAATAACATATTTATAACTAACTTAGTAAGCTTTTTCCTTTATAAGTTTTAAACTATGAGTAAAAACAACAAAGTCTTTATTTAAAAAGTAATGTTATTAAGTTTAAAAGGTTTTAACGGTTATTTTTTTTAAAAACGTTTAACGTTAAATTAACTTAGTAGTTTAGTAAAAAATAAAACACAGTAAAAAAGGTATGTAAAAAGTTTAAAAATAATTTTACAAAAAGTTACAACTAAGTATACTTTTTAAAAGGTAAGTTATAACCTTACTTTTAAAGTATAACTACTTATAACGTTAATAAATAACTTATATTAACGTAAACCCGATGCGAGTGGGCCACCCAAGCGAGTGGGCCACCCAACCCCCTTCACACAACTTTTCATCTTCAAACATCAATTCCTTAACGAAAAATCATGACTGCGCAACAAAAAGAAGCACAGATACAGCTTGCCCTCCAAGCTCTCCAACATGACCAAAAACTTAGTATTCGTACAGCTTCCAAGATCTTCTCGGTTCCTCGCACAACACTAACCCGACGTCGTCACGGCAAGACTGCTCGCATAGACAGCATGCCCAATTCTTCAAATCTAACTTTGTTAGAAGAGAAGGTTGTCGTACGAGAGGTTCTTGACTTGGATACGCGAGGATTTCCTTGTCGGCTCAGCGATGTGGAAGATATGGCCAATTTGCTCCGGACGACGCGTCAAGCATCACACGTTGGACACCATTGGGCGGCCAACTTTGTCAAGCGACAACCACTGCTTCGGACACGACTTTCGCGTCCGTACGACTACCAGAGAGCTTTGTGCGAAGACCCAAAGCTAATTGGCGCGTGGTTCGAGCTTTTTCAGGCCACAGTCGCGAAACATGGCATTGTCGAGTCGGATATTTGGAATTTCGACGAGACTGGCTTTCTCATGGGCCAGATCACACCATCCTTGATCGTCACCTCGCACGAAAGGCGTGGAAAGGCTAAATCAATGCAGCCTGGAAACCGGGCATGGGCTACCGTGATCCAAGCCGTCCAGTCGCACGGCTGGGCCATGCCGCCGTTTGTTGTGGTAAAAGGCCAAAATCATCTCGAAGACTGGTACCGCGACAATCCATTTCCATCCGAATGGGTCATTGCAGTGAGCGAAAACGGGTGGACAACAAACGAGCTTGGTCTCCAATGGCTTCAACACTTTGATCCATACAGCAGTCCTCGTACGACGGGCCAAACACGACTGTTAGTGTTGGACGGCCATGAAAGCCACCACTCGATGGAATTTGAACAGTATTGCAAAGAGAAGAATATTATTACTCTTTGTATGCCTCCGCATTCCTCTCACTTACTCCAGCCACTGGATGTCGGATGTTTTGCTCCTTTGAAGCAGGCGTACGGCAGACAAATTGAGAAATTGATGCAAGCTCATATTCACCACATCACCAAGCCTGACTTCTTTTTTGCATTTCACGCTGCATTTTTTCAGACCTTTGGTGAAGGAAACGTACGAGGAGGCTTCCGAGGCGCAGGGCTAGTCCCTTTCGACCCAGAAGCCGTAATATCTAAACTAGATATCAAGTTTCGTACACCATCACCGCCGGTATCTCCCCTTTCAACCACCAACCTTTGGGCTTCCAAGACGGCACAAAACGCATACGAAGCCACTTCACAATCCGATTTTATTAAAAACAGAATCGTCCAACACCAAAACAGCTCTCCAACCACAATTCTTAGTGCTATGGATCAGTTGGCGAAGTCTACGCAAACAGTCATGCACAAGATGGTGTTAATGCAAAACCGGGTCAACGAACTAGAGGCAGCCAATCGTGCAATAAGCAAACGCCGGAGAGCCTCAAAAAGGCGTCTCCAAGACGGAGGATCACTTAGTCTACAGGCTGCGACAAGTTTGCTCGACAACAAAGACATAGAAGCACAATTGGCGGCGGATGTGTTGGCAAGTCGTGGTGGAAGAAGGACGAGGGCGGCGACCGTACGGCACTGTAGCGCGTGTGGAAAGTCGGGACATAATGCGCGTACATGTCAGGAGGATAGAGAAACATTGGATGTCTATAGTTCTGAATGATTTGAATTAATTGAGAGAGTTATGGTGTTGTTGTATAAGATAGAAGCTGTGTGAAGGGGGTTGGGTGGCCCACTCGCTTGGGTGGCCCACTCGCATGGGGTTTACGTTATACAGTAAAAAAAAGCTTTTTTATATTAAAGGTTAAAAACGTAAAAAGTTATTACAGTTTAAGTTATATCATAAACTATTAAACGTTTTAACCCTTTAAATAAGTAAAATATAAAAGTAATAAAGTATTATAAGTGTAAAGACTTTAAGTTTTTTTTACTTACTTTAAGTAGTATAACTACTTTAGCCTTTTAAATCTTAAACAACTTTAAACAGTTATACAATAACGCCGTTTGTTTTTAAAGAAGTAATGTTTACGTTTATAATTAACGTTACCACTTTCTTTAAGTTAACTATTATGTTTTATAAAAAGTAATTCTTTAAACGTGTTAAAAAAGTTAGTTAGTAAGTTGTCTTTTACTAAAAAGTAGTTTAATATTGTATTTTAAAGTGTTAAAGCTTTGTCTTTTATACAACAAATTTAATATACGTTAATTTATAATAGTAAAAACTTAAAAATTAAGGTTTATTTTATACTATTTAATAACTTAATAAAAGTCTTTTTTTTAAGATTAATTAATAATTATATTTTAAAACTACTTTTTACTTTAACGTAATATAAAAGTACTTACAAACTATTTACACCTTTTTTGTACTTATAATATTGTTAACTTTTTTATAACTAATAATACAATAAAAGCGTTAAGTTGTTTAATACTTTAGTGTTTACTAAAAAGTTAATTAATTGTATTGTTACTTTTTATTATTAGTAATTTAAAAGGCTTTTATAAACGTTTTTTTAAAGTATTTATAATAACGTTAATAGTTATTAACGTTAAAGTAAGTAAGATTTAAAAAAATGTATAAGTTAAATTATTAATTAAATTTAAAAAGGTTAAAAAAGGTTAATTTTAGTATTTAAAAGGTTAAAACGGTTTAAAGGTTTATAAAAAACAAAAGGATAATAGTAAGTTAAGTATAATAATTAAAGCTTATGATTAATTTTCAATTTACTTTAGTTTATATATATAAAATGTTGTTAAAGGTGTTTATAACGTACTTTACTAGTAAGTAAAAACATTAAGTTTATTAATATAAAAAATACTATAAGTGTTTAATTATTAAACTAACTTATTACCACCGTTTATAATTTTTATATTTAACTTAAAACTAAAAGTGTTTAACGTTAAAGTTTTTACTTACTAATATAAGTAATAAAGTAATATAGTTTATAATATAGTTTAACGCTTTGTTTAAGCTTAACTACTTATATATATTAAGTATATATACTTTATTAACTTAAAGTTAAAGTTAATTATATAACTTTTTAAAAAATAGTTAACTTTATTGTAAGTTTAAAACATTAAAACGTTAAGTGTTTCAAGTCGTTTTAAGCTTATATAAAGGAATAAAGGTTAAATTAAAGGTATGTGTAAGTGTAAAATAAGGTAGTAATGTATAGTTTTTAAACTTATACAATATTTATATTTTGTATATTATAAAAAGTTAAAAGAATATTATAAGTAAGTATTAACTTTTAAATATTTACTTACATTACTTTAACGTACTTAATAAGTATTCTTATTGTTTACTTATTATTAATATTTTAAGTAATTTGTAAAATAGTTAAGTTTAACTTTTGTTAAAGAATTCCTTAATACTTTTAAAAAAAGTATGTAATAAATAGTAGTAACTTTTTATAAGACTTATAACCTTTTTATACCGTAACCGCTTACATTATAAAGTATTAACGTAAATAAACCTTATTATAAATTTATTAAACAACATGTTAATTCTTTTATAAAAAGGCGTTAATAAAAACTTGTAAAAAAACGAAATCCTTACTTTGTTTTAAATAACGAAATCCTGTTTTTTTTTTCAGTTATTAAACAAAGTTATAACAACTAACAGTTTGTAAAACTGTTAAAACCTTTTTTATAAAGGTGTACTTAGTTTAAAGACTTACTGTCATTTTTAAATCCGTTAAGTATTTTTAAAAACCTTTAAATGTTTATAGTACTTAACCTTAAAGGTAAAATTTTAACTATTTCGTTTACTACCGTTACTTTATTATAAACTAAAACTATAATACTTTTTAAAGAATAGTAAACCTTTAAACCTTTAAAAAACGTTTAAGCTTTACTAACTTTACAAACGTAAGAATTAAACCAAAGAAAAACTTTTAAGTTTTAAAAATAGTGTAAAAACCTTAAAAAGTACTTAAACATACTTTTTTTTAAAAAAAGAAGAAATTTTTAAAAAATAAAAGACAGTATAGTATAATACTACTTTTTATTAAAACAATTAAAGAAAACGTTGTTAATGTAAAGGCCTTTTTATTAAAAGTATAAAGCGTTAAGTATACTTACAATATAAAATTAAAACTTTAATAAAACATTAAGTTAATAAAACGTAAAGCTTTTATACATTTTTTATTTTTTAAATATAAAAACGCTTTAAAAGAAGTATTTTAACTAAAAAGAACTGTTTTAAAACTCTTTTAATAAAGTAGTTAAAAAATTAAATAAAAACTTTTTATATTTACTTTAACGTTTATAAAACAAGTTTATTCAAACATAAAGCCTTAAACCGTTTTACGTTAGTTAAAGCTTTTAAGAAAAAGCTTAAGTAAACGTAAAGTATACTTTATACTTAACGAAAAGGTAATATTTATGCTTTTTATTAAAACAAGTAAAGACTACTTTTAAGAAAGTAATTAAAGGTAAAAAAAAAGTTATATTTATAAAAAAAGAATAAAAAAGTTAATTTAATTTTAAACTTAAAAGTTTTTATATTAAAAAAACAATAGTTGTTAAGTGTTTTTACTTTAACACAGTTAAATTTAAACATAAAGGTACTTTGATATTTTTTTAAAAAAAAATACTAAGCGTATTAAAATGTTAAGGATTTTATTAAAATAGTAAAAAATTCTTTAACTAATAATTTTAAACAGTATTATTATAAGGTTATAACGGTTATTTACTATATTTACTTTTTTACTAAAGTTTATTTTAAACCTTTTACTATAAATTTATATACAGTAATAATTACTTATATTTTACCTTTAATGTTATATAAAGTTAAAGTTTAATATACTAATAAACGATAACCTTTAGTTAACAAAGTAATAGTAAAAGTAAAGCGTTCAATATTAACTTAAAAAAGTTAATACATTAATTTAATTTATAGTATTTTTATTACTATAGTTAAAAAAGTTTTATTAATATAATGTACCTTCTTTTTACTTACGTTATTATAAAACTTTAATTTACCTTTAAGTAAGATTACCTTAAAACAAGTATAAGTTTATTAAACAATACATATTAAAGTAATTAACATAACTTATTCACTAACGTTATAAACAACTATACTTTAAAATATATAAAAGTAAAGCTACACTTACCTTTTAAAAAGTATACTTAATTACAACTTTTTATAAAATCACTTTTAAACTTTTTATATACCTTTTTATAAACTTTTACTTTTTACTAAATTATTAAACTAATTTTAACACTAAGTACCTTAAAAAAAGTAGTTATTAAAGCTTTTAAAGCTTAACAAAGCCTTTTTAAAACAAAAACCTTATTGTTTTTACTAATAACTTATAAGAAACTTAGAAAAGAGAAAGTTTACTAAGTTAGTTATAAATATACTATTTATTACATTAAAAGTAAAATAACTTAAAAAGTTAAAGCTTTTATACAAACACTTATATCTTTAACGTAAAAGTAGTTAACACCTTATAAAACTTAAAACACGTTAAATTCTTATAGTTAACTATAAAATAAAGTTAATTATAACTTTATATTAACAACATTATAATAATTTACAACGTTTAAAACAATATAGTTAAAACTTTATAATAAACTTTTTATAAACGTTTATTAATGTTTAAAGTACTAAAAAAATTAAAGTAATAAGTAAGTAAACAAACTTATTATACACTTTATATATTAAGTTACTTTAAATATAATAATAAGCTTTTTTATAATTATAATAGTATATAGTTTATTAACCGTTAAGCTATATACTATACTTTAAATAATTAATAAAAAAGTATTATTTTTATTTAAATAGTATTAAGAGTAAAACTTTAACTATAAATTAAAAGTTTTTAAAAAGTTAACCTTTTTTTAATAATTATTATATACATTATTAACAACTAAAACAAATGATAAAAACTATATATAATATTATTAAAAGTTTTACTTATATACTTTTACTAAAATTTAATACTTTTATAAAGTATTTACTACTTTAAAGTATTTAATATATTACTTAACTTTTTAATAACTTTAAAATATAAAAGTTATTTACTTTAACTTTTTAACTAATTTTAAAAAACTTAATAAAACGTTAAAATTTTTTTACAAACTTAACTTTTAAGTTAAATCTTTTTTACTATTTTAAAAAGTAACTTACAATAAAGCCTTTACTTAAACCTTTTTACTTTAATAACCTTTTTTGAATTAACAACTTAATTAACCAATCTTTAACTTTAATTTACAACTTATACGTTAAACGCTTTACTATATAAAAAGTAAAGATTATAGTTAAAACTACTTATTTTTAAACTACCTTTAGTATTAAGTATAAGTTTAAGGTTACATACTACACTCTTTAATTAATTATTAATAAGTTTTTAAAGTTTAAACTTATTTTATAAACGTTAACTATATATAAAATAAAGTTTAAAATAATAAAACTACTAAGGTTATAAGGTTTAACAGTACGGCCTTTTTTTCGTTATATACCTTTTAAAAAGTAATAGTTAACGGTTTACCGTTAACGAATAACGTTAAAATTAATAAATAAATAAATAAATAAATAAATAAAAAAGTAAGTATACAGTTAAAACAAGCTTTAACTTAACCTTTAACTCTTAACAGTTATAAACTTTTAAGTATTATAACTATTATTAAGTAAACTGTTTTAGTAAGTAAAGTAGTAGTTATACATGTAAATCTTTTACTTATTTTGTTGTATACCTTTTAAAAGGTAAACGTTACTAGTTTTTACTATTAGTTAACAATATTAAAATTAATTAATAAATAAATTTAATAAAAAACTATATTATTATTAAAGTATTTTATATATAAAGTAAAAAAAAAATAACTAAGTAATTGTTTTTTCTTATTTTTTATTTTTTTAATTAAAGACTTTTTAAATAAATCATTAATAATTAAAACTAAAAAAATTATAAAAGACTTATGAACTATACTAACTTAAACAAACTGTAAACTTCTTTAATTTTAATACTTTAACATAATTTTAATAACGTATATATAACAGTTATTAATATATTTTTAAGTAAACTTTTTTATAAAGTTAAACTTTAAGTATTAGTTAATTGTTTTATTATAAACAATAACACTGTTAATTTTAAAGAATAGTAAACCTTGTAAAAATTACACGTTTAGAAAGTAAAAAAAACTTATTAATTAAACAGTTGTTTTTATAAAATTATAATATAATAATAATAAGTACACTTTAAATAAAATTTATACTTAATAACATAATATACGTTTACCTTTATAAAAGATATTACTTACTTAATAGTCTTTAAAAAGTAATTACTTTAAAAAGTTAAACCTTTTATAATTATGCAATGTATTAAAGCTTTTGTTTATAAAGTAAACTTTTTACTTAAATTAAAAGAATTATATAATATTAAATTTAAGGTATTAAAAAAAAAATTTATATTAAGTACTTTGTAAATAAATAAAATATTTTTTAATAAAAAACACTTAAATTATTTATAATATACTTTTTTAATTAATAAAAGACATTGTTATTAAGTATAAAACTGTTTATTTTATTGTTTAAATAAACTAATATATACTTTTATAAACAAACAATAAAAACAACAATAAATAAATGTAATATGTTTTTATAGTTGTAACCAAAGTTAAGAAATTAGTACTTTAATACTAGCAGGGTTGAAAAATTATTTAATTATTTTTTATGAAAATAAAAATAAATAAAATAATGTACAAAAAAATAAAATTATTTTATGTTTTAAAAAGGGAAAATAAAAATAAATAATATGATTACTAATAAAAATAAAATAATTTTATAATACATATTATTAACCTAATGAATAATAACTACTAATAACCACCATATAAGAATGTTAATAAGCAAATATTCTTATACAATGTACAGTGCTTATACACTGTATAATGAAAGATTTTATACAGTATATACTATTATATATATATATAGTTGTTTAGAAGTTTTTTTTATTAAAATTTTAAAAAGTAAATTATTTTTATTTTAAATAAAATAATTTTAATTTTTTTATAAAAAATAATTTTATTTTTACTATAAAATAAAAATAAATAAAATAAAAATAATGAAATAATTTTTCAACCCTGAATACTAGTATTACTTAGTACTAATACTACTTTAGTACTAAAGTATAATACTAATACCAGTACTAATACTAAAATACTAAAGTTTATTAAAATATATATAAAAATAATTAATTAATTACATAATCAACTAATTAAGTTAATAATTAATTAAATAAATAAGTAAATAATTAAATAGTTAAGTAATTATATAAATAAATAATTAACTTTATTTAAATTGTTTAAATTATTTAAATTTATAAAAGTGTTAAAAACGTTATATATATTATTTAAAAAATGTATTATTTATAACGTAGTTGATAAGCGAGTGGATCAGACAAGCGAGTGGATCACTTCCTACAACTCTCACAACCAGAAAGCATTATTACACAACCACAACAATTAAAATCAATTCAAACTATTCGGAACTGTATATATCAGGAATTTCTACTTCCTTCTGACAAGTGCGCGCATTGTGTCCTCTCTCGCCGCATGTGCCACAGCGCCGTCCGCCTGGCTCGGCCCTCCTCTGCCGACCACCCCTTACTTGTATTTCTTGCTGGATTTGCTCCTCCACGACCTTTTCATC
>JACCPH010000008.1:397063-407174 GCA_014183095.1 Harringtonia aguacate | reverse complement strand
TGGAGGAGCAAATCCAGCAAGAAATACAAGTAAGGGGTGGTCGGCAGAGGAGGGCCGAGCCAGGCGGACGGCGCTGTGGCACATGCGGTGAGAGAGGACACAATGCGCGCACTTGCCAGAAGGAAGTAGAAATGTCTAATGTATACAGTTCTGAGTAATTTTAATTGATTTTACTTGTTGTGGTTGCGTAACGGCTCTTTTTGTTGTGAAGGTTATGGAAAGTGCGCCACTCGCTTGTCTGCGCCACTCGCTTATCAACTACGTTAGTTATTATAGTTATTGTTATAAATAAAGTATAGTTTTAAATACTTTATTTAATACTTATATACAATAAGTTTACAACTATAAAGCTCTTTACAAACCCTTTATTAATAACGGTAGTAACGTTTTTAAAAAAGTTATATAAAGTTCTTTTTAACGTACCTTAAGCCTATACTACCTTTTTTGTTACAAAAGCCTTCTTTATAGTACGGTAGACAGCTTTTTTTATACTCTTTTAACTTTACAACGTACTTTTTAAGTAGTAACCTTAACTGTTAACAATATATAAACAGTATAACGGTGTTATTTAAAACAATGTTAAAGACTTTGTCCTTAACATTTAAACGCTTACCTTAAGTTAACGTCCTATGTATTAAAAACACCTTAATCTTTTTCTTTTTTTTAACGTTATACATTAAGTTAGTTAAAACTGTATATTTATAACCTTTAAAGACTTTAAGTATTTTTAATGTATTTGTTAAGATTTTTTATAAATTAATTAGTGATTAACATACATTGTACTTACGTTTAACTTAAATTTAACAGTAATACTTACAAAGTATTGTAAATATTGTAATTGTTTATGTTAAATTTAAGTAAACAAACCTTAAAGCTATTACTGTTATTATTTACTTTATTGTATTACTTTATCCTTACAATAACAAATACGTTTATAATAAAGAGTTAATCTCTTTAGTTAGTAATAACAAAAAAGACAAACTAAAATAACTATAAACAAACACATTATATATATATGTATACCTTACTAAACTATAATAAAGTTATTAATAGTATAGTTAAACAATAATTAAACTATTAAACGTTAAACTTAATAGTTAAAGTAAAACTTTTGTTAAGTAGTTAAAAAGTTAATATAAAAAGTGTAAACGTAATAAATGTTCCTTTATTAGTTTTTTATTCTTTAAAAGGTTTTTTATTTAAAACAAAAAAACTAAAAAGTTTTTTTTAAATAGTTTACTTTAAATTTTAAAAAAATACGTAAACTAAAGTAAATTTAAGGGTTTTTTTATTACTTTTTTTTTTAAAACTTTTACTATGTTCCTTTTAACTAAAACCATATAAATTTCCGTTAAATTCCGTTAAGTTTTTAGTCCTTAGTATAAAAGACGGTGTAGTTAAGGATAAGGTACTTAAAAAAAAGATAGTTGTTATAAAACAATTTTTTTAAAAGGTAGTAAGCTACGTATATAGTTATAAGACCTTTCGTTTAACCTTAACGGTAAATCTTACTAAAATTAAACTAGTTTACCTTAAGTATCCTTTAACTAAAATCCTTTCACTGTTTAAAAGATGTAATCTTTTAGGATTAAACAAAAAGGCTTAACTAGTGCTTTAACGTGGCGATAACTATAAAGGGAGCAGATGACCTGCCTTTTTACTAAAAGAGGTTAAGAATTAAACTTGTTATAACCTAAATACGTACTGCCTTTGACTTTATTGAAATTCTTTATAAAATCCTTTTAAAATTATGTTTACGTACTTTTTAGTTATTTTACTTAACTATAACCACCCTTTACATTTATTAACAATATAAAAAACTATAAATTTATATATAACTTTATTATTAAAATAGTTAAAAAACTAATCTTATAAGCTTTAAAATAAACTTTTATAATTTATATTAATATTTATAAAATTAAATACTATATAACGTACTTAATAATAATATAATACTATTAAATTTAATAGTTTTTAACAAAGATTAATATTTTAAGTAAAATTATACTTATAATTAATAATAAGTTAACAATTTAAATTATAAAGTTAAAGAAATTTTATTAAAAGTTAAAACACTTTAATATTAAGTAATGTTATATATAAAAAACGTACTTTTTAAAAAGGTAACAATTTAATATATACTCTTTAAGAATTAAATTATTAACATTTTAATAAAACCTTTTCTTAAAACAACCTTTAACAAACTAAAGTTAAAACTAATAAAATAGTAAAAGTAACAATACTATTAATAAAAGACAAACAATGTCAAAGTTTTACAATACGCGTTAGTAAGAATGTAAGCTATAATACCTTTATTTAAAGAAAATGTTAAACAAAGAATATTGTATACTGTGTCCTTATAACACGTAACTATAATACTAGCCTTTAATTAACTAATTTAATTTACTTAAGTGGATATCTTTGAATTCTTTACATTGTTAAATGTATTACTACTTTTACTCCTTTATGTTAGTTTGAATCTTATAATACTACCTTGGTCTACATAGTGCGCGTATACTGTGCATTATTATATTGTTTTATATTTACTAAAATTTAGTATAATTTATTAATAATAATACGGTATAATAACATATTTTAACCCTAAAAATTTTAGTTTATTAATAATTAAAACCTATAGGTAATTTATAAGATTTAAGTACTGTATTTATTAAAAAAATTTTTAATGCTTTTATAAAATATATATAACAACTGCTTTTGTTGTAGAATTTCTTAGTGTTTCTATAAAAGATATAACAGTATAGTAAAATATATTATAAATTTAGTTACTTTAACTTTTTTTATTAAAATATAAAACATATTTAAGTATTAATAATTATATTATTATTATAATAAACCCCCTTTTAATTTTAAAAGTAATACAAACTATAAATTTTTTTAATATATATGAAAAGAAACTTTAAGTATTTTAGAAGGTTGTTGTTTTTAAGCAAAATAAATCATTGAAATATAAGTATAAGTTTATACTAAACATCTTAAGTATAATAGCCTTGCAATTTCCACAAGCGTTTTTGAAGCAATTTTGTTCGGTTTCCTCGTATAAGAACGGCTGAACCAGGGTTGAATATAACAGAACAAGTATAAAGGCGTTGAAGATAAGCGTTTCCGAGGAGTAAGTGCAGGTTATGAACAGGTATGCTGTTTTGGCATCCAGCTTCTCTGATATTAACATAAGACAACTGCCGCTGTTGCTGGAAACTTGCACCTGTATGCCCTTCTTCGAGGGATAAAACACAGCCGAGCTGGCCCAGACCAGAAATCTGGTCAGGGGCCTCATAAGGAACCAGGTACCGTCGACCCTCGGCACTGCACAACTCGGCTAGATATAAGATATCCTCACACACTCGGCGGCGTAATAACTCGAGAATGTGTGTATCCATGTCGCTCCTCCAGACGACGCCATTTAACGCCACTGATAAACGAGGAGACTCCGACACACGGCGAAATGCTTTGTAACCTTTGCGATAAATCCCAGAGGTATCGGCAAAGCCACGTAGGAGACACTTTCGCGATAGGACATAGGCAGTGGGTCCTTTCCTGTGGTTTTCGAGCTCGGCACCCGATGAGATTGCCGGGGAAGTATTTTCAGACAACTCGGGCGTGGGGACACTTCCAGCTCTATTCGAACCGAGGTCAGAAGGCACCCACCATGCGTCTCCCGTCTCGGGGTGTGCCATCAACGTAAAGCCTTGAAGGAAGGCTCGTGGTAAATGGACTCGCGTGACCGCACACCATCGGCCTGGGGAGGCAAGAATTCGAGCTGTCTCATTGGTTAGCTATCAATACTGTGGCCCTAAGAGGTAGAAGAAAGGCGGATGACGGCAAGCACATACCGAAGGTATTATGAGACAGGCGTCTCTGGAGTTTAGTCTTTTTATGCGCCGCTACTACCGGCTTTGGCAACTGCCACCGAAGCCGGGCATTTCTAAAGGATTCGTGTGCTAGCGGAGACTTTGGTAGTTTTCCGACCTGTGTTGTCTTTCCTCTCTTCGGAAAACAAATCGACAAGGTGTTAGGCACACCTGTGCCAGCTGGGAATGTGCTTCGGAAAAATCCCCGGCATGCAAAGGGCAACAATGTGCACGGTTGGGTGACCACCATCTTCCGACACCTGAGCTGGAGTGCTTATACCGGAGCCATCTTAGTGATTTCTGTACCTGGAAAGACATGGTTTGCGTTAACCATCGGCCTGCACGTGCTTTCGGATAATTTAAAACGGGACCAGATAGGTGCGCGGGCATGTTAGCGAACCCGCCACGTGATTAACTAAGAGCTGTAAATATCATGAATATCACTAAAAATGCCCTAACCTCTTTCTAAAAGCTACGAACGGCGGCTGCCTTCCTCTTAAATCTGTATACAAATCCTACAATACCTTGCTTTAGTAAATGAACTTCTAGGCTGCCTTACATGGTTGTGCTTTGACGAGTTAACGTTGTAGCTAACATCGTAGTGAACGCCGTAGTCGGCTTTAGTAAGACTATTTGTACGGCGACGTACGTTTTGTCATTATATAGAAAGTGCTCAACCCCTGTAAAATCACGCCCTCTGATTGGCTGTCAAATTTGAGCGTCACGTGACCCATCCTGCTGCTTTTTACGACCTTTTCCCCGACGCCCGCGTAGCAGGCAGCCAGCGTTTAACGTTTTGTCCCCCCCCCCGCCCCGCAGGGGGGGGGCATTACAGTCACAAGCCCTGTAATCCAAGACGAACTCCCCTAAATTTACTACGTACGCAATTGCGGACGAGCGCCTTGCTAGTATACAACAGATATATTATGGCACGGCAGACGGTAAGATGGTATAAAAGCCTACTACGTAGCAGTCTTCCCAAAAACCAAGCGTTATTCGTCATAAACGTTTAAGTCAATTAAACTTAACGGTGCTTTAGGCGTTGTTGAGCTGAAAATATAACCTACAAAATATACCCTATCTGACTGTAAAGCCAGAGAGGGGTCACTCTTTTTTGGTGTGGCGGTCAGGAAACTCAACAGGCGCTAATTAGTCACTTCTCGTTACATAACATGCCCGCGCACCTATCCAAGCGACCCGCGCATCTATCCGGTCCCTATTAAATCACCAACGCGTCTTTGGTTACGTGAATCAGCAGCCACGTCTTTCCGATCGTATACCTTCCTGGCCATACAACACCCTGTTTCGGACCAGTGAAATGAATCGCCAACGAGCGATGTGGCGACTAAGCCAGGGAATTGTGAGCCGGCCATGTCGCCAACTGTCACGCCTCTCGGGGAGTCCGCCTACCCTTCCCTCAGCGGCATCTATACCAATGCCATATATCACGGAGGTTACAGTACGGAACCATCTTCCTCTGCATTGAACCATACCAGAAGGACGTACTAATTGAGTAGGCTGGAGGCTGGCGGACATGTTAGTAACTAAATCCCTGCCCAATTTCATGTTTAGAAATGAGGCAAGCCTGTTGACGAGAGACGGACAGCGGATATCTTTTCGAAGCTTTTGCAAGTATGTACACCTCCCCTGGTCACCTCTCCTGCTTACCTACTTTTTGAGTTGCCTTCCTCCTCTACCTACCTTCCCTCGTACTGCTCTAATATGACGATGAGATGGAGTAGGAGCGCATTGTGTGCCTTAATGGCCCTATCGACGATACAGTATCCGCAGCAATTGTGGCCCAACTACTCTGGCTTGAATCTGATGCACCCGAAAAGCCCATCACAATGTATATCAATTCACCCGGTGGCGAGGTCAGTTCGGGCTTGGCCATTTATGACACCATGTCATATATCAAGTCTCCGGTTTCAACAGTTTGTGTTGGAGCAGCGGCATCTATGGCAGCCATTCTGCTTATCGGCGGCGAGGCAGGCAAACGTTTTGCGCTTCCTCACAGTTCGATCATGATCCACCAACCACTGGGCGGGACAAGGGGACCGGCCGCCGACATCCTGATCTATGCAAACCAAATCCAGCGCATACGTGGGCAGGTCAATGAGATTGTCCGGAGTCATTTGAACAAAGCCTTTAAGCACGAAAAGTACGACCTGCAGGATATCAACGACATGATGGAGAGAGACAAGTATTTGACAGCGGACGAATCCAAGGAGTATGGTATCGTGGACGAGATTTTGCACAAAAGGCCAGCGGATGAAAGTAGTCAAAATTGACTCTGCGAAGTTTGTGTAAAAATGAAGATACAGCAGCACACAGTAACGTAAGATACGGAAACGCGCTGACCTTCAGCATTATACTACGCTGTTTGTGTTACTCTAGATCGGGGAAACTAGCGAACTTCCGAAGAACTTCAAGTCTTTTTTTTGTGGAGATGCACCCAATCATGTAGCTGCTAATTAATATTAATGTTTTCCCGTTAGTTGTCGCGGGGTGGGCGGTCAAAGAAAAAGCCTTTCTGCTTGCCGATCTCGCTATAAGATACTATGTAATAGTAATCTTGAGAGTATAACCATTGCCCTTGTTTGACTCACACCACATCCCCCATTTCAAGCAACTGTGTCTTAAGATGATGAGTGGTGGTGATTCAATTGGGTTCTAACCTTTTCTTTTTCTTCCTTTGTCTTCCACACTTGTCAACATACTTTCTACCTAGTGCTCTTTCACTGTACGGCGGCACTATGTTGTCTTCAGCATTCGTCAAGACGACCAGGGCAAGCTCTCGACGGGCCCGGCTAGCATGGGGTACAAAACTATGCACAGCAACGACGCAGCCGTAAGCAATTGTTCTCCTGTATGCCAATCATAAACTGACTTGTTTCTTTGTCACAAAGACGCAACCGGCTATTCTCGACGACGCTTCCTGGCCGATCTGAATCTGATGAAAAGTTGAACAAAGTGTCTTCTTTTATCACCCAGCCGAAGTCACAAGGTGCCTCCCAGGCGATGCTTTACGGCACCGGATTGACCGAGGGTGACATGAACAAAGCACAAGTTGGCATCTCCTCTGTCTGGTACGAGGGAAACCCATGCAACATGCACTTGATGGACCTCTCCGATGTCATCAAGCAGTCGGTTGCCAAAGCTGGACTTGTACCTTTCCGGTTCAACACAATCGGCGTGTCAGATGGTATTAGCATGGGCACATCGGGCATGCGCTTTTCTCTCCAAAGTCGTGAAATCATCGCGGACAGCATAGAAACTGTCATGAACGGCCAGTGGTATGACGCCAACATCTCCATTCCTGGGTGCGATAAGAACATGCCAGGCGTTTTGATTGCCATGGGTCGGGTGAACCGCCCGAGCATCATGGTCTATGGAGGCACTATCAGACCTGGATGTGGGCAGAGCGGCAAGCCGTTGGACATTGTCAGTGCGTTCCAAGCCTACGGAGAATACATATCAGGGGCTATCAGCGAGGAGGAGCGCTTCGACATCATCCGTCATGCCTGCCCCGGTGGTGGGGCATGTGGAGGCATGTATACAGCCAACACAATGGCCAGCGCCATCGAAACTCTTGGGATGACCTTGCCAGGAAGTAGCAGTTACCCTGCCGAGCACCCGGCTAAGAAGGCAGAGTGTGAGACTGTTGGTGATGCGATACGGAACCTTCTGAAAGAAGATATTCGGCCCCGGGACATTTTGACCCGCCAAGCTTTTGAAGAAGCCATGATTGTTGTCACTATTCTTGGCGGAAGCACGAATGCCGTGCTTCATCTCATTGCCATTGCCGATTCTGTTGGTGTAAAACTTACCATCGACGATTTCCAGGCGGTTTCCGACCGAACACCGTTCCTGGCTGACTTGAAGCCATCTGGCAAATATGTCTTCGAAGATTTATTCAAGATCGGTGGAACACCTGCTCTCCTTAAGTTTTTAGTCAAGGAGGGTGTCATCAAAGGAGACGGCATAACCGTGACTGGGAAAACCATCAAGGAGAATATTGCTTCCTTCCCCGATTTTCCCGATGACCAACCCATTATCCGACCGCTAAGCAACCCTATCAAGCCTACAGGCCATCTTCAAATATTGCGTGGTTCGCTTGCCCCTGGCGGGTCGGTTGGCAAGATCACTGGGAAGGAGGGACTCCGATTCGAGGGAACAGCCAAGTGCTATGACGCCGAAGATGATTTCATTCACGCACTCGAGCGAGGAGAGATCAAAAAAGGCGAGAAGACTGTTGTCATCATTCGCTACGAGGGCCCAAAAGGAGGTCCAGGCATGCCGGAGATGCTCAAACCCAGTTCCGCCATCATCGGCGCTGGTCTCGGAAAAGATGTAGCTCTTCTTACAGATGGGCGTTTCTCTGGCGGGAGCCATGGCTTTCTGATCGGCCATATTGTCCCAGAGGCAATGGAGGGTGGTCCTATCGGCCTTGCAAAGGATGGTGATCGCATTGTTATCGATGCTGTCAAAAGAATTGTCGACCTCGAAGTACCAGAAATGGAACTCGAGGAGAGACGTAAAGCATGGAAAGCACCGCTACCACGTGCTACGAGAGGTACCCTGAAGAAGTACGCAGCACTGGTGAGCAATGCTAGCCGTGGCTGTGTCACCGACGGAAACTGAAGAGTCGTGTACAATATACAGCCAGAGGGAAAGCACAATGACATTCAAGTTTCACGTTTGCCGCCTCCCCTTCACTTGGCTACTTCGCCTTCATTTTGTATTCGGCATTTATGGGCTACTAGGGAAGGAAAATGGAATGGTGAAAAGTTTGATGATTAATGCCTATTCTATTGGTTCTTTTTGGGCTTGCTCCATGCCCCCAAAAATGAGGCCTTGTCTCGTATTGTTAGGCCCACCCTTGTGTTTCGTCCTAACCTCGCCAACGCTTCTGCGATATGGTTCAGGATAAGCTGCTCCCCGCATGTCACGCCTGCAATATCTCCTTCTGTGGACGAGTCATGTTCATCGTGGAGGCTTCTGGGTGAACTGTAAGTTACACCATCGGTATCACCTATTTCTGTTTTGGTGATACCTTCAGCGATTCGAACGCGAATACAATGTGTTGGTCTGCTCAGGAGATTCCAGAGGAAAGTGCCCCATGCTCCAGGTATGGGTGTTGTGATATCTGGCGGTGTGTAACGTATGCTGACAGGGAATATCTTGACTGTAGGAGGGATTGCAAGTAATGACGGACTACACGGCAAGACCCCCTTACCGTTCGTAGTGCCACATTCAGGGAAAACAACGACGATCCGATCTGGATTTTTCGCTAGAAGTGTGCGAAGGTCCGTATGAATCCCACTGGATGCCATGCGAGGGATTAACTGAGTCGGACTGAGAGCCTGCACAATGGAACGGAAGAGAGAGACACGCCGGACTTTCCTCATCTCGGGGTATGATACTGTGAAAATGGGGTCGAATATGGCCGCGAGATATAGTGCATCGATAGGGGATGTAAAACTTGCAGCAATGACCGATCCTGGCTGGGGAACGCGCGATGCTGGCTGTTGTGAAAGGTGTCCTCGTTTGACACCATCGATCTGAAGGTCCACCCACCACATGCCTGGTATGGACATCATACCCCATAGTAGAAGCTTACGCACAGCGGTCGGGAGGGGTAGGCTATGCAGTAGCAAGAAATAGATGCCCGCATATATGATGAACGGAGGCAGTCGTAGTATGAAGAGAAATATACGGAGTAAGGCCGACAGTGTGGTAGATGTGGTTGAGATGGGAATGAATGGGGAGATTCCAGAGCCTAATGATCATACAGTTAGATTTAAATTACAGCGTCGACTGCCTTGAGCCATATATATAATTTGCTGGCTTCTTGCATACCTCGATCTCGAAACTTGGAAAACTTCTCCATCTTGACAGTGTGGGTTGAATGACATTTACAATGTGCCTAACCCGGACGCTTAAGAGAGCTCGGTTTCCAAACAAGGACAGGAAGTTGTAATAATGCCACAAGCCTGGTTTAGGCTGAACTGATACGACTATTTTGAGGACTAATTTTGTCCGAAAGAGATGCCGTTGAGAAGGAATTATGACACGTGAAAACGAGGCAAAAATATGTGTGGCTTGTATCTTGTTTGTGGCTAAATACAATTAGGTAAGCCACACAGCCCGTTTGGGACCGTCTAGGTGCGCGCCCATTTCTTCTAGGTGCGCGCCCTGGCTGACGTAATAGCACGTGACGATTTACGTAATCTAGAAGG